>VWZY01001548.1:0-69805 GCA_013399075.1 Chloroceryle aenea | reverse complement strand
CATCCCCCCTATTTTTTTTTGCTTATCTATGCTGCAGTCCTACCGTCATTGTTTGATTCTGCTTAAATCCCTCTGTACCTAAAGGTACAGCCTTATCAATTGAAAAGCTAATGCTATATAAGAAGTGAAAAGAACACAGAAAGGTTTCCTAGCAACTACTGTGAATCCTTCTAAAGTAAGTCAGTTAAAACCATGTGGAACGTGCAATGGGTGTAAATTAGGGAGCTAAGCTGATCCACAGATTTACAGATGCCCACTATAACGTACAATAAAACCTGTAATAGGAGGTGAATTGCTCAAGAAGAAAATCACATCAGAGTCTTGACAGCTTTATCATTATTTAAATGATCCAGCTTAAATTCTACTACGTAGTTAGCAAGAGTGAGTGTCAGAGCTGCAGCAGCAGTGTACAAAAGCAGAGTTAATAGCATTGGTTAGTGTCACTGCTGTGATTATGTCTTTTACTGCTCTTTCTGAAAAACAACCAGCAAACGTAAACAAACTAAACAAACTCCAAGGGGGAGTTACAGGCGAGCCATTACAAGGTACAAATACACAAAATCACGCCTGGGAAACAGGGTCTGGTTTGGTTTGATTTGCTTTTGCACACCGTGAATTACATCAGGCATTTTTAGGTTCATAAAACCTGTTGGGTAAAGTGTAGGGAGACTAACAATTACCCATCTCCATACACACTGCTCTCTGGAGCTCTCCCAAATGCTGGTATTGCAGTGTAGGGTTTTTGAAGTAACTCCTCAGACTGGCATTATTTAGAGAAGCTAAAACCACCAAGGCAGTTCCTTTATTTCTGAGCATACTTACTGGGCACTTGGCTTGGGTACACAAAATTTGCAAAGTTTTTACCCACAAAACTTGTTTGTGGCTCATACAATTCTTTATTACCCTGTACAGGAATGTCATGTGTGTGCATGTGAATGTTCACTGTTCTGTTATGATAGTTTTAGTCTTTGGTTTCTTCTATATAGCAGATACCTGTAAACAAACCTGAGAAGGTCTGAGTCATCCACATCAACTCCAGTCCTTACCCAGTGCTTAGCTCTCCCTGGCTTCTCCGATCTGAAAATGGGGTTGGAGCTGTCAGCAGACTGACCTTTCTCTCATTATCGTGTTACTTCAGCTTCTCCTTTTGACTTCTTACAGAAAGTGCAAAGACACAAACATGTTGAAAAACAAACAAAACAAAAACAATACCCCCCAAACCAAACAAAAACCAACCAAACAAAACCAACCAAACAAAAAAACAACAGAAAAAGAACAGCAGGACTCTGAACAGCAAGCAAGTTTGGAGGTGTTGTGAAGTTTGGTAATAGTCTGGCTTGTTTTTGAGGTGCCCGTTGATCCAATTTGTACTGTGGAGAGTGGGCTGCCTCCCCTAGTGCTCCTGGATGGCAGGGCTGAAAACTGTAAGGCAGCAGTTTGGGCTTCTTCCTTGCCCTCTACAATGGCACTTAGCAGCCATTGCAAGTGCTATGGTGGAAATATTAATTCCCTCAGTAGAGTTTTAACCTTCATTTACACAAACAAGCCATGGATATATTAGGAGCCTTGGGAAACTGATGGCTAGCTGTCTACCACAGTGTCCTAACCAGGAGCCAAAGTCTGGATACTTGCTCCTATGTTTCTTGTCTGTATTCTAGTCTTAAATTTGCCCAAATGAAGAAATGAATGTCAAGCCAAACAATAAATAGTTGTGAAAGTCACAAACTGTAAAAACCTGTTTACTGCTCCCTAGTTTGCAATTATTAGGATGGGGTTTTGGGGTATATTATCAGGACCTGAGTTTCCCATAGTCTTTCTGATAGCCTGATACCAGTGGCAACATTGTAGTCATAAGAATAAAAGAACTTACTTTATCTTTACCTTCTGGCTTTTATTAAATGGGCTGAAATAAATTATGCTATAGGTATTTTCTGCTATGCATGGTTTTGTGTTCTCACACTGCATGATTTGCAAAAATTCATCTTAGAAAAACCCAAGTGCAGTATCTGTAAATCTGTAATTGTCATGGGACATTTATTACAGCTTATCTAAAAATTTATATAGGAGTGAGAATAAATATTGCTTATCTATTCTGCAGGTGTGGATATGCACATACATTGCATTTAGATTTCACCAGGTCATTTGCTTAGCTCCAGCAGTTGATATTTCTTAGGATAGTACACAGCTAGCCTTTCATGAAATTACTTTCTGCAGCCAATCTCTTGAGGATTGAGATGTCCTGAACAGCTTCTCAGAAACATCCCTCACTGTCAACTTTGAAAACCTATTTTCATAAAGTTCTTGTGCTTGTAATTATTGGTATGTCCAAGAATCTTGGAACTACAACAAGATATTTTCTTGTTATCTCAAATATTCACAGCGAAACGAAACTATAGAACTTAACACATCATTAAACAAGAAAGTTCTATCTGTAATGAAACTGCTCATCTGGATTTAAAACTATTTGTTTTATATTTGTGGGAATAAATTCTGACAACTTAATTCACTTCACCCGGTTTCTTCTTATATCAGTCTGGACCATGGTGTTCGGATATTCAGGACCAAAAAATTTGGAAAAAAGCTTTCTTGCTTTGTCTTGAGTCCTTCCCAGTCAGCACTGTGGAACGGGAGCCCCTACACAACATAGTAATTGGGTTTGAGTAACGTTAGATTTAAAATCTGTTTAATCCTTTCTTCTCCATGTCCCTGTTCTTCAATTAGTGCCTTTTCACAAGCATTTCTCTGGTCTTATTTCATCTTCTTGTAGCGTGTGCTTTGCAGGCTCAATTCAATTTTCTTTGAAGCTGTATAGTAGATAACAGCTTGTTTGTCTTTCTGAGGGGAATAAACCCTACCCTGATTTCAAAGCACTGTGCTCAGCTAGGGGGGTCATGTATTTGTGTGTACCAGCTGTCTTCCAGAATGTTCCTGTAGTTGATTGTTTCCTGACAAGTGATGTGTTTTCACTACTATCAAGGATGCACAATAGCATGATGAAGGAAGAGTGAAGTTGGTTCTCCTCTTTACTTGTCCTAGTGCACCTCACTTCTTGTCATGAGATTTGTATTATCAACACTAGTGTTAATAGAAAGAAAAGTAAAATGTCTGGTTTGCTTTAAAACCCTCCCTTTTTTTCCAACTAGGAAAAAAAGATCCACTCAGAATAAGAATATATATAACTGGGAGGGAGGGAAACATAAAAATTTACAGTATTATTTTACAAAACATTACAAAATAGTCCTTCTGCACGGTTAAAACTATCACAAGAAGGGAAGTGGGCTGCTCCATGGAGGTAAAGCTCTGTCTGTACAAGGCTGTGCATCACTGAAGTGATACTTAAACCCTGAAATAAGTGAGGCTCAAGTAGTTGGTAGGCCATCGTGCAACGATGGATTTCCCCCTAAGAAATATCAAGTGGTATTTGTCAATCTAAATCAATGGCCTGGGAAGCACAGTAGAGTCAAAATACTGTTGATTTATTTATGTCTCTGTGTGTACTGGGTGTACAGAGATACAAATAAATATATTTCTATGTAGACCAATACAAAACATGAAGAGTAAGATGCCCTTACATTGAGTTGTGTTACTGAAATATAATCTCATGTCAAGAGGGAGGTTTGCAGTTGCATTTTCTTCTTTTTGAGGAAAATTTTGCAAATCACACCTGAAAGAGAAGTGAGCATTGTGGAAACATGGTCTGCATTTTGTTTTACCAACTGTAAACCAGTAAGAATGTTGCCTTTATGTAGTACTGTACCTAAAGATGACAATACAGTAATGCCATGTAACTGTTCTGAAAGGGCATAGTGATTTGGGCATGAAAAGACTAAAATGAAAGGAAAATGGAGCTCAAAATTACATGTACTCTGAGAATTATTAAATCCTTGGTGTGCAAAAAGCCAGAATATCACATATAAGCTTATTATACTTGTTACCTGCCTTTCAGTTAGAAATGGCTGCAAGCCATAAAAAATGGTGTTGTTCACACTGCTTAAGTTTGATTCAATCAGATTCATTGAAGCTTGAGTCTTTAATAAAGGACATTTTTTTCAAGGAAGTAAACTTATCTCTCTCCCCTTCAGGGTTTTCTCCCTCTTATCCTTTCCTAGTGAAACTGCTGCAGTAAAAAGCAGGACCACAACTGTCTGCTATCATATGGCCATTTAAAGTTTCAAAATGACTTTGTTTTTCAGAGATGATGGATACAGATATTAAACAGGATGTCAGCTTTGAAGGATACTCAGAAAGATATAAGAGGAGCTCTTTAATACCGACTGAATTAATGCATTAACACTTTGACCTTACCTTCCATAAATTCAAAAGGGTAATGCAAAACAAAGCAAGCAAAACAAAAACCAACCAGCCAACCAAAAATATCTATGTTTGACCTCAAAGATCAATAAATCAGAATTTCTAGTTCACTAGTTCTGGTGGAAAATTACCACATCTCTTTGGGCTGAGAGAAGGCATCTTGTGTGCTTTATGCTGTGTATTTCTTCATCTTTTGACTGTGTAATTTCTACATAATTCACCGCAGACATAAACAATGGATGTCAAAATCTTCATTTCTAAAGGTGGAGAAAGAAAATGAGTAATTTTCAGCATATGCTGTGGATTATTGAAGCTAGTGGTGATTAAAACCATGCAAAGTTACTTGAGACTATAAAAAAAAGGCCATTGATTTAAAGCTCCCACACTGATTTTGTTCTCCATCCTCGAGACTTGGCTTTATGAATATATTTTTCTACATATACTCTTACATATATAGCAAAACACTTCATGTTTTGGGCTAAATTGTGTGAGTGTGAACACAACTCCTGACGTACTCATCATTTTCTGCGTTTAGGTTACTTCTCTGTACAGCTAAGAAATGTGTTGGCACTCTTAGCAACTTTCCCAGATGGCATCAGTCTTCCCTGTTTGTCTCCGTTTCTTGTTTGAGTTTTTTCTTTTTATTAAGCTGGTTAAGAATTCCTTAAAATTGCCAGAGTTTGGGTTCTCTTTCTGCTGCCAGGGATTTTTCTCTGGTTACCCTTCTTCCACATTGTCTTATGTACTCTGTATTTTCAAACCGATAGATTGCAGCTCAGAAAAAAAGATACTCACCTCTACTCTGGAGTAGTGTAATTGTATGGTGAGTAATCACTTCTACCACCCGAGCTGAAGGATCACCAAACCTAAAGGAGCAGGATGCTTTCATAGGCATATTTTTTTTTTGCACTCATCCATCAAATAAGCCCAAATGATTATTATTAAAGTCCTTAAATTAACACTGCCATATTACTTAAATTAACATGGATAACTTCCTATTTCTTATAGTTGCAGGTGCTTTTCACTATGATCCAGCTATCAGACACTGTTCTTTGGTTGCATTAATGGGAAAGATCTGCATTTAGGGCCCTGTGTTTGCTTGTATAAACCAGGTTTAGCACTTGGAATTTTTTCAGATTTGATTCTCTCCTTAGGAGGTCCCTTTGTCTTTAAATGAATCAGGAAAGACCATTGACCTTCCTCCTATCTCCCTTCCTTGGCTAAGCTCTGTGCTGGGAGGCAGGACACCATGGAAATCCCAGTGAGATTTTCTTCAAGACATCATAAATTTTCAGTTCCATTTGAAACTCTTAACTTGCTCATCCTTCTTTCTACAATCCCATAACCAGTTCTCTATTCTGGTTTCTTGATGATTTTGTCACTTCAATGTGCATGAAACATTTCACTTGGTTCTCAGGTTGGGGAAAGATGCATTGGTATTTGCTAAGAGAAGTAATGGAACAAGAGAAGTGGTTTTCAGATGCTCTCAAAAAGAAAAGAGGTGATTGAAATTCCAACCATTATAAATTCAGGTAGCAATAAACAAATGAAATAAAATAAATCTTCCAATTGTTGTCAGCCAGAGGGGCTGCCAAAGAGGTGAATGGTTTTATGTTAGCCCTTTGTACTATCAGCCTGACGCAGAAAAATTATCTATTAGAGCCAGAAAATCTGGACTGCAGTCAAGCTGAACTTTATTTTTAGGTGAGCACACTGCTGAGACAGTGCTGTGAAGAAAAGGTTGCCCAGTACAGAGAGAAAGCTGGGCAGGAGGCTGAGATGTCTCCTGTTTGTGTTTAGGGAGGCTCGTTAATTCGTAGCAAGCTCTTCGTGGGCGCTCTGTTGGCACAGAGTTCCTTTCTTAATTTGAAAAAGAGGTCTGAGGCACACTTTATAAAATTAATGCCAAGGAATAATCTTTAACTAATGACACATTTTTTTTCCCTTTAAAATTAGAAACACTTATCAAACAGTAACTCACTGTCATGACTGTAAAAATGAACACATTGTACAGATACTGTCATCACAACAGGAATAATGGCCTGATCCAAAGCCCATTAAAATCAATGAGCCCAGAAGGGTATTATTCAGATTTTAGACTGAAGATTTTCTCTCTCTTTTATGAATATATGACCTTTTTGTTTCTTCATGTGGTCCTGTGTTCACATAACTTGGCATCTTGTTTTCTTTTTGCAAGGGTTAAATTATTACCTTCTAACAAAGTGCAGCAGGACCATAAAGCTGACTTGAAAGTTTCCAATGTCTTGTAGTTTATGTAGTGGTTTTTGGGTGGCAACAAAAGGCATAATCTATTTCCACCTCAAACCTTCTGTATTTGCTGTAATGCACATTTAGTTCATTAACCCATCATGGGGAAGATTTGGTACTAGTTTGGCAGTCGGGTACAACCATTGCCTTCATCACAGGAGGTCATCAGCCAGAGCCAAACCTCCCTTTTGAGCAGGATGGATAGTTTGTTATCTTAATTTGAGGGAATATTGGAATATTCCCTTCAGTGAATACTTCTAAAGATTAGTACATTTTGGTTCCCATTTTTAGGCTTTCTTGTTGTCATCTACCTTTGTCATAGAAATGTTATTTTCATAAGTAGCTGTACAAAGAATTTACTGAGTTGGCATGACCATGTGCAGAACTATATTTTTGATGCTTTTACATACTTTATAATTTTTTTTCTTCATCTGCCAGTCAGGAAACAGACAAGATGCCATGTGATTTGACTGACCAGTGGCAAATAAACTGTACAGCTTGAATAGTGAATTTTAAATACTCTAAGAAATGATTCAGAGAGATGATAATGAATGCACTCAGGAAATAATTATCTTCTTGCCAGTATTCTAAAAGCAGAACATTAAGATTGAGTAAATTAGGTTAAAATTTGTGGGATAAATTATCTATTTTGTATTCTTTGTTCAGCTGTATTATTTTCCTTTTCCTAATCAGGAAAATAGAAAAGAAAAAGTGCTTTTCATTGAGGTTATACAATTAACAACTATATTGCAAATCTATGTTATCTGCAGCAGAGTCAGTTGTAAAGGACAGAAGATGAGCCCAGTATACATGGTAAATGTGAACTGAGACTTCCATAGCTATGTAGGCTTAGGAAACACTCCATGTTGCTGCATCATCTCAGAAGTGTTTAGGTTTATAGTAGTATTGGAAAGGGACTGAACTGGGTATTGTGCCTTATTTTGTAACACCGGGGATTTTTAACTGGTAGGCTGTTACCTTGACAAAACACCAAAATATTAGAGGTAGAGCTATATACATGTGGGTCTTTGGCTACAGAAGAGATGGCATTTAGAAAGTCTTTGCAATAAAAGGTTAGGAACCTGCAGTTATCCTCCAACACGCTGCTTGGGCTGGAGGACTGGTGGCTGTTCCTCTAGTGCTTCCCCACCTGCTTAGCCCCTGTGTTCACTGCCATGTGCTGGAGGCACCAGAGCCTGTTGGGACACTCCTGGCAATGCATGGCCTGCTGAGGTGTACAGATGTACCGGGGTTGCAGCCATGCTACGGAGCTACAGATGGACAAAGCTCGAGCTTTCTTCATTCCTGCCTTCAGGATACATAGGAGCAGGCCAGCGATGCGGGGGTGAGATGCATCTGGGCTCACACATGAAATCCAGTGTAGGTAGAGCCTCACAGACTCTTCCCCAGACCAGATGATCTCATCTGAGAAGCAAAGTGAGAACTCTATCAAATGACGTTAGACCCTGGAACCTGATAAAGTCAGGGCAGGTTAATTAAATGAGCAGCTGCCCGTGGTGTCTCTGCTTATTTGGGATTTTGCACTCGCTGTGACAGACAAGAAGTAATATTTCATGTTTTATACTACAGCTGCATCTTAGGATCACATGAAATCCCTTCTGCCTAAACTGATCAGATTCTGAGTCAGTCTCCTGCCACTGATGCTCTAATCTCCTCTCCTTTTGCATCATCTATCAGAGGGTACCAATGAACCGTACTGACCTGTGAGAATAATGAAGGGGGGGAGGGGCAGTTGTAGGTTAATGTGTCAGCTCTGCTGGATAACAGATGGTGGTAATGATCTGGGCCATGATGTGATCTTACAGTCAGTAAGGTAACACTGTAGAGGCGAGCTGCAGAGAGGCATCACAGATAAAGCACTGAGGGGGGGAGCAGGGGTAGTGGGGAGAGAAAACAAATAAAAAATACTTGTTAAATGTACAGGAAAAAGTCTTCAAACAGATCAAGGGAAAGATGAGAGAACAACAAAAAGAATTTAAGATTCTAAAGATGAGGAGCTACATAAAAATAATTGTTTCACTCTGCAGCTTAGGGCAGTACTATAGCTCTTTATTAGGCAATTATTTTCTGTCATTTTGAAGACTTTATCTCTTCCAACAACATCAAGATTCTATCTTAATTCTTTACAACTGTCTTCCCTCCAACCCTGTAATAGTAGTGTGCACCTGCTCTGTAAATCTTCTGCTCTCCTGTTGAGCACTGAGCCTTTTGTGTTATCACAGCAACCTGTCAATACCTGCGTAGCAAAACTGATAAGAAAACGGACATTTTAATATAGTAACATGTTTTACCTCTCTACTGTATGGGCTAGATTCTGATAAACTTCCTTGTAATGAACAGTGTCTTCCTCGGAGTGGTAGATTCCCTCACGGGATAGAGTGCTATCAACATCTGTCCCTTAAGTTTTAAATTAAAGGGTCACACTTTATCAGTCAGTGCAATACCAGCACCTTTGGGATGAGATGTGACAACACTTTCACAGTTCATACCACTGCTACCTTACCATTTAAGACAGACAATTAAGAGCACCATAGCCCCTCGAAGAGGCAGAGGAAATTGAACTGGGTCAGTGGTATTAACAGGATTGGTCATTGCCAAGACAACGAAGTTACAACTTGCACACACACAAAGTGGCTTGGGAGAATGAGTAAAGATTGCCAGAAGACCTGCAGTTCCAGTTTCTGTGGGAAAGGGCAGTGCTTCAAGTACCACACCAGCTGGCACCGCCCGTGGCATAGCTCAGGGCAGAGCCCACCTCCCTAGCACCATTCCCTGCAGTATCCGTCCTGTCCATGTGTTTACTGGGCGATGCTAACTGTCAAAACTGGAGCTGCATCTTTGGTTTCTTTGGCCAGGAGCAATGTTTGTGGGTTGGTTTTTTTTCTGTCAAGCTGCACTGGGGTTTTTAGTCAGTGTTTTAGTGCTTTCCTGCCCTGTAGATACTGTTTCCATTGCTCCCTGTACTACTAGTTACTGGCAGGGTGCTGTTCCCCTTCCCATTCTGCAAGAGCAGCACCTTTTTTTTATCTTTTCTTGGGCTTTGCCTTTTGCTCCCCTTTTGTGTTCTACAGTATTTCACTGTTCCTTTCCCTCTGCTCCTGTCTAGAGGATCCTTTTGCAAACAAATGACAGGTATATTCTCTTTGGTGTAATTAGCCACTGAAGCTGTTGTCTGTTGAGCAGTTGACCCAGTGGTATGTACTGGCTGAAGGATGAAGGCTGACAGAGTGAGGGCAAGGAAATATTGAGAGTTAAGTGCATAGACAGAGTGGAAGCAAGAGGATAAAAAGGTTAGCGATGGAGTGGGGCTTGGACAGTGAAGGATAGAATTGGATGCTGGAGCTGTGATGGTTTAGGAGAGATGAAAGGCATTGGCACTGAGGGAGGAAAGAAAAAAGAAAGAGAAAATGCTCAAGAAGCTGGAGGAGAGAATGACAAGACTGAAAAAGGAACAGGAAAAGTGTGTGGGTGTGTGGAAACAGCAAAGGAAGTTGAAAAAGAAAATCCAGAAGCACAGCTGTCAGCCTCAACCTCTCACTGGTACTGGAAACGTTTGTCTTTTGGCTTCTATAAAGTTCTCTTGATTTGCATCAGGTTTCATGAGGTATTACTGCAGGGTCAGGATACTGACCAGGGGAACAGGTGTCATAAAATACAAGTGAATGCAGCAGAAGGAAAGGGAACATAACAGTTAAATTAACAAAACAAACAAACACAAACAAATAAACAAAAATCACCCCCTCCAAAAAGAAAGGGTTATGAAATCAAGATAAACATTCTGAAGACTACTTTCCACTGACTCCAGTGGGTCGGTGGAATTGCAGAATCCTGCCAGGCTTGAAGTTCACTGATCCATTTCAGGACACTTGCGTGGCTGAGGCTGCTTGTGGTAATGAATTCTTGCACAGGTCAGTGTTGGTAGCAAACTGTCCGAGTTCCATCAGCATTAGTTGGCAGGGCTTGGCTGGTGGCAATAAAGCATGATTAGATGTCATTGTTTTAGTCTGTAAAATATTGCACTGGGTATTTATTGATTGCACTGTAGTGTTGAAATACTTGGGTTTGGGTGTTACCAGGGAGGTAAAATGTGTTGATTATTGGAGAAATTGTATTTGCATAAATGATATCAAATATGTAAATCCACTGAAGCATTGGAATGGAGAAGAAAATACCTGGTTTTGTGTTCTGGAAATGGCATGTTCATGTCAATATTGAAAAAGGTAGAGAAAGAGAAAAGCATTGTTCTTCCTTGGAGAAATGGTTAGTTTACAATTCATTTTCCTTATTGCTTTGTGTTACCCCTGTCTGTGATTTAGGTGTGTTTGTGGTTATTGTATGGAATGCTACCTAGACAGTAGAATTTTTTTTTCCTCTCCCTTTTTCTTGCTTTCCTTTACAACTTGACAAACACTGCTTCCAGATGTATGTTTATCCTGACTACACAGAGTGCACTTTACAAGGGCATGAATAAAAACCAAAAGCAACAGTGAGGATGCTACAGACATGTGAGACTTCATTCCCCAGTTGTCCCACAGAATATACTTTCTAGGAAGTTATTTTTTCAGATAGGTCTTGCTTAGTATATTCATTATGCTCATAAAGGTATGTGCCATTTACCCAGTGCATTAATTTAACTGGAGTAGCTGTGATAGTTCAAATACCTGACAGTGTGGGTCTGACAGATCAAGGCATTTGCTCAAATACACGACTCAGAGCAACTGAAGACAGTAGGGCTAAGTGCTAAAACGTGTACTTAAGATTAAAGACTGAAATATCTTTTAGGGCTAAACACATCCTTTAGTAAATGTGCTAAGACCCTAATATTACTGCTTATATCCATCTGCCTTTTGGGACTTGTAATACGTGGGGTTTTTGGCAGTGTAATCTGACAGGCTCTCTCTCAGAAGTTCTTGTCCTGATTCCTTACCAACAAAATCCAGTAAATTCCACTGATGACAGGCAGAATTATGATTATATACAGATACAGCCACATGCTGTGGTAGATGAACAGGTAATAAGAATAATATAAAGCTTTGGGACAGAAAATGACAGGTAAGTAACAGTGAAAATACCTGCTCAGTGTGGGGGTTTTTTCCTGTTACTTTGGTGCTTGGCCTTCCTTGCACCACACGCAGCTGCATGACTGCAGTAGAAACCATACCCAGAAAAGCTTCACCGGGTATTTTTTGTCTACTTATTTTACATTTGTGCCACTATTATTGTGCTGAAAATCTAAATCTTTAGTGACAAGAGTACAAAGGCACCCAGATCACACCTTTAATTGGCAGAATCATTGAGGGGAAGTTCAGAAGCCTTGGCTCAGAGAGGGTAAATGCTTCTGGTGTCACTGCAAATCTCTCCGTACCTGTGCTCATAAGCAGTCTGTGTGAAGTCTGTGTACCCTCAATGAGTACTTTGAAAGACCGCTGTGTCACTTCAATCACAGCTCTGCCAGAAGTGATGTGCCAGAAAATATCAGTGTCAAATTCTGCCTATTTGAACTACCCAGAGCATCAGCATGGGGAACTAAAATAAGCTATCAAAGTGAGAAGCGCAATTTTGTATTACAACAATTTGTTTTCTAGAGGAGGCAGAGCAGCGAAACCAACCCGCTTGATTTATGTGTCAGTTTTTAAGTTCAGCGTGCATCTAATGCTTAGGCCTGGAAAATGCTGAGAACCCACAACTCCCGTTGAATCTGTATTTGCTTCCAGCCTAAAGAAAATTAGAGAAGGCTATTTCTGAGAGCTGAGGGAGCTGGCACTCGGAGTAAGTGTTAGGGATTGGCTTGGCAAGTAAATATCATCATCTTCCAAAATTGTTTCTGATCCAATTCTCATAATGACAGCTAAGCTTCCAAATCAAGTCAGAGTCAGCAATATGAACAAGTTGGAGCTCTTCCTTTTCACACTCTAAGTGCTTTTCTGCCCTCCTCTTTACTCCTCTGACGGTCCTTATTTCCACTTCCCTCTCTGTGAGGCCTTTCTCACCCCTCCTCTCACTCCCCAAAACCAGCTGTCAGACCCCTGGCATGTATCAAGGTCTCTCTGCTCCACTCCTCAGTTGCAGGCGAAGGAGTGATGATTTCCAGCCTTCCCAGGCAGCCCAGCATAGGCCCCCAGTGCTCTTTGCAGACATGGACATAGCATGCTTGAGCATCTCGTGTACTTTGGAGCTAGGTTTTAATCCCCAAGCAGCTGGGGAAGCAGCCTGCGAACATGCGCAGCCCTTAGCACTCTCATATACTTCCAGTGGCAGCAGAAGGTGCTCAGGGATTAATTCTGTACCAAACCTGCTGCTTCTGGCTTCAGCCTGAGGAGCTGCACTTTCCTGGCCTGTGCTGTGGGGTCTTCCCTGCCAGTCCCTCCTCCCCAGACACTGGCTCTGCTCTTTGCGCCTGCCTCCCTCTCTCTTTTAGACTTGCACTTAAGAAGGACAAAGAGGAATTAACATCCACAGAGCTGCAGAAAAAGGCTTTGCAGACTGCTAACTTCAGACAGTGCAGTTAGAAGAACTGAGCTGAAAAGTAAAATCATAGAAGAGAATTAGTTCTGTTCTCACCCAAACCAGGACAATAGGTCAGACACTTTGGAGAAAAGGAGATCAGTTCTTTTACAAGGTACTGTTAACTTTTCATCTCCACGGAAATGCTGGGTTGTGTACAGCCTTCTGAGCATGCCCCAAAGCAAGCAGATCATTCTGTGCATCATGTATGTAGTATCTGAAGATAGATGTATAAAGAATGATATGAATATCAAAGCTTCAGTCACTATAGCCACAGATCTACGTCCTACCTCAGCTGATGCTTTTGACACCTCCCACTGGTACAGCAAGTTTCTCATGCAATTGGCCCTTGGAGCTTTAATTGTCAAAACTAAAAGACTATGTAAGCCTACAGAGTTTCTTGAGGAGGCTTTGAAAGCTTATACATCAGACACACCATTGGCAGCTTGCAACCCAACAGTACCAGTAAACTGCTGACTTGAGTAGGATAACTGCAGCAACCTACTGAACTGAGAAAATCAAATGATACAAAACTTCAGCTAAATTAAAGTCAGTTGCATTTAGGAATTGAGAGAGAAATAGAATTAATGGTAAAATGCTCTGTAGCATCTGTAGGAGAGGGGATGAAATCACAGAGGATAAAATAGCAGGATCTTTCTGTGACAGAAGATGGAAATACATGATAATTAACATGAACTGTTAATTTTATTTTCATCTAGATATAAAACTGGGAAATCTGTTTATCTAGCAGTGTTGCCTCTCCTTTTCTTGGCTACCAAACTGCCATCGTGACCAGCCCTTTAGAAAGGGGCACTAGAAATAGTGACTGCCATGGGATGCCCTTGTTGGCAACATTCCTATGGCAGCAGCTGGATTGAAGTGAAACTTGGAGTTGCTGGACACACGTCCAGATGCCATGGCTGTGTGCACTCAGAAATGAAGGAAGGACAGTAGAAATCATAGTAAGTAAATATGGAATAGTTCAACAATTTGTTTTGTTTTGTTTTCCCAAGGGAAAAGAATAAAGGGGAGAGACACCAGAATTTAGCTGGAAAAAGTGTTGGCAGTAGGCTGGGCAGTGCACCAGGGTTGCTTTTCAGATACCTCTCCTGTGGGGGAAGGCCCATGGGAAGGCAAAAGAGCTGAAGTGGAAAAGCCACTCTCTGCAGACAAGACACAGCTCACCCTGTGAAGAGCCAGTGCTCTCTGATCTCTTCCCAGAGGGCATTTTAGGTGTGAGCCAGCAGATAGGTGTTGGTTGTATACGTTCTTCTACCTGTGCTTAGTTGCTGGCTGGGGTTAAATGGCAACACTGCTTCAGTCACTTCATCAGCCTGTCCAAACAAACACAACATATTAACAACTTACAGAACCACAAAAGCCAAATGTCTTTAGAAATGCTTGATAACTCCTATTAAGCAGTTACTTGCATCATAAGAGAGTTTTAAATGTAAAAAATGAACATTTTTTTCCCATCAAAGACTGAGAATGTGTATAACATGCAATTTTTAAACCAGAATATTATGCTAAGAGTCAGGCTGGAGTCTTGTGCTCAGCATATTTAAAGCACTGATGACTGCTCTTAGAAAGTTCCCACAGTTTGAGCAGACAAGATGATGTCCTTGCCCTATGTAAAACTAGAGAAAATATGAATTTGCCTAATAAGTGAAAGAGATTACCTTTTTTAGAGGGTTGGTTTTTTTTTTCTGTAAATTAAAGTTCATTTGAATGCCTGAGAGGATTTCAAGTTCTGGAAATACAATTAACTGCAAAGCAGAGGATTAAGGAAAAAAGGGTATTGAACAGCAAAACACAAGGGGGACACAAAACCTGAAATACCAGAGAAACTCCAGATTAAAAAAAAAAACCATCCAGAGGAGCTATTGATCTTCTTCCCACTTACCTTCAAAAGCTTATAAACAATTACTAAAATGAACAGAATAAGCCTAGCATAGAGCTGTATTTCATAAAAACCATGAAAACGTTCGAGAGGCTCTAAAAAGAATATTGAAAGCATTTCTAAAGAACTAGAGCTGGTTTTAGATTATAACCTCTTTTAGTTAGTGACAACTCTTCATGTTTCATACAAATCTTAGTACAGGACAGAGCTGCAAGGAACGCCACATGTTCATAACCTGCAGAGACAGACCTCTTGGGAGGATGTTAGTCTGACTGCCTTGTGCACGGCTTTCATTTCAGAGATTCCAAAATGCCCCTGGAATAATGTCCCCTGGAAGGTACTTTAGCATCTTACTATCTCGTGTTAGGGAGGTGTTTCTGTCATATCTAGCTCGGCTATTGCTCTGCAACTCAATCTCCCTGTATCTGCTGCTTTCAGACAGCAGATTCTCCTCTGCATAATAGATAAGCACAGGTTTACATCACCACCCTCCCTGAAGGCTTCTTTTAAATGGCTGTAGACTGTTGTGATGTAGACCAAGCAAATACAATTCTTTTTGTTGTTGTTTCTTACGAGTTTTCAAAGTTTCACTGATTTTCTTGTTTGGTTCTAAATTCTTTTAGGTTTCTACTCTGTTGACCAAAGGAAGGTTGGAAAACTCAAAACATTTTCTCACATTTAAAATGTGCCGTACTCGGTTTCTCAACCTAAAGTTATATTTTGCTTTGATAGTTGAGATGATAAATGTAATTGTAAAAGTATTTAAAGGGTTAACGTGCAATCAAACTAAGATTTGCTCAAGAAAGGGCTATTTTATTTTTTTTGGCCCCAGGAATGGTGTGTAATCCTTCACAACAACAGACTACAATCTTTTAAAATTCCTCACAGCCGACTGCAGGATCAATTATTTGAACAACTTCAGTTTAAATATGTCATCAGAAAAAAAAGCAAGGTGAAGAAAGAACAAACTATATTTTAAACAGTACAGTTAGATAACCTTGTATGAAACTCCTCAAGACACAGATGGCAAATACAGATCCTAGGAGACAATTGTAATTACTAGTTCCTTGAACTCTCCCTAGGGTTGAAAGAAAATCAATAATCACCACCATGATCCCAACTCTTCGGCACGTGAGCTTTACCTTTCAAAAAGCAGTATTAAAAACATTCAGATCAACAGCTCTGTGTAATTCACCCAGCGTTGCCTTTTGCAGTGTGCTCTTTAAAGATAGTTGATCTGTCTGGAAAGAGATCTTTTTATGTAAGCAGATGACAAGAAATATTTGGCCTGAGCTTAGCCATAGAACAAAACCACTTCACACTGTCCTGAGTTAATCAAAGTTTGGTGACAACCAGGACTGCCACGTGGAAATCTGCAGGCTGCCATTCCAGCGGGAGAAAAATGATGCTCCTTTCTGGGATGAGTCATTTGACTTGTGCTGCAGAAGTTATGTGCTTTCTTATCTTTCAGGAGAACATTCTCCCTGTGTTTTCCATCTTGATTCACGGATTCACTCATGATCATTTGATGATCTTAAAGTGACCTTCTTCTCAAAGCATGCAGCCAGTACTGGGCACGTTTGCAGGCTGCATGACTGGAATGCCAACTAGGTTAGAAATACAAACAGGAAATTCAGTGAGACTGGATTTTGTAACACAGAAGTCAGGGGGCAGCTTTGTCACTGACTTGCATAATTGAGCCCTAGTGAACTCAAAAACACAAAGAGAGAGAATGAAAAAGAAGAAGGGAAATGCTACATCATTTCAGTACCTGGTTCAGTGCTGGTTTTCTAAGACTCTCCTGTCCTTAATAAATTGTTCCTTGTAGTAAATCTGTTTTCAAAACATGATTTTGCCTAAATAAGTTGATCATTAAAGTCTTGGCCTGTGGAATAGCACAGTGACATTTTTTAACCAAAGTTTTGCATACTAATAATGAACCATATTCACTGGGAATAGTTACTTCTTGGAAGACAGAAAATGTCTTTTTAACGAAGTGTACATCCTTAGAGGTAGGCTGGTTTGTGTAGAGACTAGTAAGAAAAATAACAGTAAATGCAACTGAGTTTCTTAAGTCTGAAAATTAGATGGTGAATTCTCAGTGTAGATTGTTATGGCGACTTGTCTCAGGTTTTCAGTTACCCAGGATTTTCCTCTGTGTTTGGTAAAAGGAAGGCTTGTCTGGAGCAAACTGTGATAAATTGCACATTCCCATTATATCATTGTGATAATTCATACTTCAAATCAGTTAAGAACATCTGACTAAACCAAAAACGAGCAGAATTTGAAACATTTCTTCATATCCCCTCAGTTCCTGGGACGTGGTACACACGTTTTCAACATACCTCAATCTGTGTACTCTGAAAAAAAACCCAAAACAACAAAAAAAGCCTTTGTGAACTTCATCCCACAGTGATGTTTAAATTAGCAGAGAAAAATGTGCTGGCTCCTTGTAATACTGGCTCTTTTTTGCCCCTTTCTTTTGAATTTCTATTAATATGAATTATTTGAATTGTAGTATATTGGCAGTAATTAGCCTTCATCTTTCCCCTTTTGATTTGCACATTGCCAAACTCCATTAAGACAGCTAATATGAAAGCCAGAAAATGGTTCACTGGTGAATTCCAAGTGCGAGTCCTTGTTGCAGTGTAAATTAAAAGGTCACAAGTAGTCATCTAATTGTTTTGTCTGTATTCTATTAATTGCACTTGTAACGCATAAGGCACACTGAAATGTTCAGATAAACTGTGCTGTTGTGCTGTTAAACCATCAGAATCATGGTCACAAAACAAGACAACGTAAGAAAATGGTTTTAAAATATGTGAAAAAACCTTTTGATATGGGTCTGGCTCCCTCTTGTTTTAGTCGGCGGTGACGTGCTCACCTTGGCTGCTCCTGCTGTCGGCCCCTTTGCTTCTCGGAGCAGGGAAGCTTGGAAAAAGCTAAGAGCAGCCAGCTGCCTTCCCCTTTTATACGTGGGATGTGCTCTGTCCAGGCAAGACCATAGGAATTCTCTGTTACTTCTCAGTGTCGGTCTCTCTTAAATCCTTCAGGAGGTGTGTTTATATTGTATAATTTCTCCAAAGAAACATTGTCAAGATGAAAAATGAAAGGCCTAGGAGCTGAAAAAAAATAAGACTGTGAGAGACTGATTTAACTTTATCTAGTATCAGCAAAAACTGATGAGTAACAGCTGCAGGATTGGTATTTGCCTAATCCTGCAAAGCGTTGGCTCCTCTGAGTGATAAAATGCACCCCAAATTCCTGGGCTGTAAGAGAGGATGGTTTTTCCCCTTTTAATTAATTAGAAAACTTACTGTCTTGAGCCAAAGTCTCATCATTCAATCTCCTCTCTTTCCAGTATCGTTATTGCTTCTTAATAGATATGTGGAGCTTATCCTCACGTGTCAGTACTCCCAGCAGAGTTTAAGGGGAATTTAGTGTGTCATCTTTCAGCCAGATACCATAATATAAAACTTGTTTCAAAGCAGCATGCTCAGCATCAGATTGGAACAGCCATCACTCTTTAGGACATGTGTAGTATTTTATCCTGTTGAGTCCTTAAAAGCTGATTTCTTCCTAGTTTCAATATATGAAATGATGAAGTTTAACATAAAAGAAAAAATAAAGCATCTTAATGAAGGATGTTCTGAAATGGCAGCTTTCAGATTGCTGTGCCTTTGTAGGAATTATTATGGCTCAAAAAGCTGAGCCCTTTTGGTTCCTGTAATTCTTATGCACGGTCAGGAAAGCAAGATGGCAGGATAAGCTGAAACAAAAGCATTAATTGTAATAATACTCTTCTGCAAAAGAATCCCAGTTTTTCTGTAGAAGTCTTGGCATGGTTTCAGAATGTCAAAATTGCTTTTGTTTGCTACAGGAAATGATGTATCGACTAAACTGCTCTTTCCCTAAAACTTAATTTGTATGCAGAAACTTTCAGCTCAGCATCTGAAAAAACCCCACCAGTAGTTCAATTGGACTCTTATTACTGATGTAGGACATATCTGTTAAATCCCAAACCTATTTCACTGTCTTCTAGTATCTTAGTTGCACACAACTGAACGTGGGAAAAAGGTGGACTAGATGGGGGATTAGATGACCTTTACAGGTCCCTTATAACCCAATCCATTCTATGATTCCATGAAAAAACAGGTAAAATATTAGAAATACAGTGTAAGCCTTGACTTTTGCTGTGCAGACAAGGGGCAGACTTTGTAAAGAGACTTGCATATAATGACTGAAATACAATCCAAGTGGAATTTTGACACCAAATGAAAACATTGCTACAGAAGGTTCTTTCCACTGGATTTTTCATTCACTTCCAGGTTCACTTTTGCTGGAAGACATGCACAGGTGCCAGAAAGGTCACAGACATGCAGCAGTTAAAGTTAACTGCGTTCTGCTGTCCAAAACATTCCCAAGAACTGCATTTCCAAACCCCTGTGAAGTTATTCGTGAAACAGAATTTCATCATCTCATGCATAAATATTTGTCCTGGGAAGACTTTTACGTAAATAAAGCTTGGAACACAATCAGGCAATAAAGGAGAGGTATGTTACTTGTATAGATAAGGAATGCTTCCAGGGAGCTGAAAATGAATTAAAAGAAAACCCCACAAAGTTTTCCTGTGTATAGATGGATTGACAGATGATTCAGCTGTGGGAGGATGTCATTTCCTAAGTTAACAGGTTTTACAAATACCTGTGGTAGGTCAAATTTTGGTTCTACAGTATGAATTGAGAGTTAGTGGCCAAACCTTAGGCTGATGTAAATCAGTGTCGATCGTTGAGCACAGTCTTGTCTGCACTGATTTTATAAACTATCAGTCTGCATTGTGAAGTTATTCCTGTTTTCTTTTTCTGAGAAGAGACTGTACCATGAGATGGCTCCCAAAAGGCTTGACAGTATCACTTCTGAAACTGTTTACATTCCTCACACAGCATAATAAAATTTTTATTCTGTTCTTTCGTGACGTTTTTATTGCTCACTTTTGAAACACCGTGGTTTATTATCTTTCAGTCCTGTTATCAATACTGAGCAATAAGACAGTAATGACCTCTTTTAATAAGTCTATTACAGATTTCTATGTCGATTTGACACACCTAAGTGTAGTAAAATGGTTTATGAGGAATAGACAGCTGAGGAATATCACATTTAGATCCTTGGAGATGAAGTGATTGTAGATGAGAAATAAATAATTGAAGATGACAGAGTCTGGTGACTTCCATTTCCAAACTCTTAGGAAACAATGGGGAGCCCATCAGACACTGTGGGGCTCTGTGGCTGAGATTTAGGAACTTTATGGTTGGATACCCCATGCAAATGTCACACGGGGCTTAACTGTATATGGTGTTCTAAACAGAGGGGAGCTCCCTTAGCCCTGCACTTCAGCCAGAAAATACTGGAAAATCATACTAATAACCCACACATGTAATAGCCACACAGCTTTCACTCAGTCGAAGGAATGTACTTTAGCCATGAATTATATTTAATATTACTGGTTTTGCTACTCCTGTGAGACTGTATTCACCTGTTTGTTCTCTTTTCTTTAAACACTTAATTTCTTAAATAAAAAACCTTCTTTTTCCTTCACTTATGTAGAAGAAAGTGAGCATGTTGGGAAAAAAAATCCTAATCAGGACAAAGATATTTTACAAAATAAAACCCAAGACTTGTAAAGCTACAAATAATAAAGCCCTGTATTCTACCAGGAAATGAACCTTTCAGCTCTCTTACAATGTATTTACTCAATTTCAGGTAACAGGAGGCTTGGGATATGGAGAAGTCACTTCTCAAAACCTAAGGGTAGCTGCTGTATCTTACTAAGGGAAATGGAAATGAGTCAAAGTAGTTCTTTTAGCAATTTCATGTACGGTAGCTGGTGTGTTATAAACCCGTGGTGCTGGCTTAATGAGCAGTAATTTAAGATGATAGTCACAAAGTTGTGTTGGGGTGAAATGATGACTGCAAGAGACTTTGAAATGTGAACACTCACCCCTGTTTCTCGTTTCTTCCACTGTTCAGCTAGAGAAGGTAGGTGCAGGCTCTGCAGACCCTTGTGCTGCAGAAACAACCTGAAATTTAGCTCAGACCAAAGGGATAATAAAATATTTGGAATGTAAATAATAGTTCCTTTACTAAAAGTGCTCATCTATTTTCAGTATGTAATTTTCCATTTTATTTTTTACCTATCTGTATGTATTTCAGATACTTTTTTGCCTCCTGTACTATATTTCAGGAACACTGAAACAAAAATTACCCTGAATCTTTCAAGGATAGGAAAATAGTTTGCAATCATACACCGTGCATGTCCTTTTTATAAACTATCATCAGAAGTGTTTATGTATTATGCACTTACTCTAAGAGCTTACAGCACTGTATGTATTCCAGAGATAACGTGTCGGGGAATCTCCCCAGTATGTTTTAGTTTATTTTTTATGTTGACATATATTCTAAATAATAGACAGATCTTGGGGATTATTTCTTTAATATTAATGTTATCCTATATATGGAAATACACAAAAAGATGTCTTAACTGGAATAAGCCAAACACTTTGACTGCTGTATTGACATTTATGCTTGAGAAAGTTCAGGCCTGGAAGCTCTTGCAGAGCGAGTTAAAAGGCCAATACCAGCCTCTGACCCAAAAAGGGAACATTTCAGTTCAGGCTCAATCAATTGAAAATGCAGGGCAAAATATGCCTTTGGATGACACAATTTGATTTACAAGATACGCAAATATTTTCCATCAAGCTGAGCTAATTCAGGTTTGTATTTAACTGGGTATGTAGAATAACTATAATTTATTTCTGACCTATTAAGCAGATTGTTTCCAGTGTGTAAGAAATCCTAATTAAGACCACTGTTTTTAAAAAGGAAGCACAATTTCTTATATATCCTGTCATCAAAGGCAGAAAAGCCAAGGCTTTTGTTCTTGCTTTTGTTGGTTTGTTTTTCTCCATGCTGTCTTTTCAATGTCAGGAGGCCATACACATACCACTGTACAGTCGTGTCTTTGAAGTCTCCAAAGAATTTCACAATTCCCATAAAGAGTTTATTTCTTGAAATACTTATTTCCCTCATGAAATCCCGATTCCTGAGGGACCTGTGATGCCAAACCATCGGTGAGGGTTGTCATCTTACAAGCAAATTTATTGGGGGGAGCTGAACAAAGGGCAAACAGCATTAAATAATGTTTGGGAGTTTAATGCGTGCCCCAGAGCCTCGTGAAGAGACAGTGTCATGAAGAGAAAGTCCTGAAAACTCATCCCTCCTCACTGTCCTGGCCTACCCAGTCCTAGCTGCTGCCCCAAAACAGGGCTTGAATGGGAAGAACAGAAGTCCATAGACTTCTGGAGACACAATGACTTACAGATCAGGATCAGTATTAGTAGATATCACTGAAAAGTAGGTAGTAGACAAGGAAAAGAATATTCAGAATTACCAGTGTATAAAATTGTTAATAGAATGAAGACAGTGGTCCAGCTACTGTATGGAGTGGCCCAAAGCCAGCACAGCTCTCTGATTCAGGCTTACTTAGACTTGAAGTTTAATCAACATAATTATAACCACAACACCCACCCTTGGGCAGGAGAGGGTAGTAGGGGGCCTGTAAATATGCTGTGTACTAGATAAGGCTTTGCCATTTTTCTAGCATGATCATCGACTGAACTAGTTTGATTTCATCCTAAGAGCAGAATGGGATGTCTGTCCCGCCTACGTAGTGCTCTTGCTTTGACCTGCTGGTGCTGCTTCCAGCAGACCNCTGACTTAGTCAAAATCTGAGCAGGTGAGTGAGCAGTCGTACCCTAGACCATTTTCTACATTGTACACGTGCCTCAGCCACCATGGGCAGTCTGGGCCGTGCAGTCCAGACCTGGATGTGTGTCCTGTCCAGCAATTCCCCTCAGCTTCCCTCTGGTTTGGTCGCAGAGCATCAGTTGGTGTGAAAATGTCCCATGACATGATTCAGGCCAATCACTTTGTATACAGTCAGACAGAAGAAGGCCCGTGGTGCCCTGCTCATGCTTGTTTGATGCCTGTTTTCTTCTTTAACCTAATTTGAACGTTTATCTTTGATTCCTTACAGAAATACATATACAAAAGATGTTTGCTTGTAACCTATGTCCTCCCTTTTACTACTTGCTGATCATAAAGTTGCCTTTCTCTGGGACAGGGGAATTAATGAAGGTAAATATACGGTCATACTCCTACGTGGCCATGTAATTTATCCCTTTGCAGTAGAGAGAATCAGCAGGTTTCTGAATGCTCTAGATACCAGGGCAGTGCCCGAGCAGCCATCGTGGAAGCCTCTGTTCTTTCAGATAAATTAGTAAAAGTAATGGGGTGGATCCATCTTATTATAGCAAAATGTATCAAGGCAGATTAATGCAGTTAGGCTGAATAACACCGTGGAGCTGCGAGATGGTTGGGCTAATGGACTGCAAGAGAGGAGCGCGGGGCGCGCCTTTCAGCGGCAAGGAGGAAGGGAAATGAAGGCTACTGCTGAGACTGAAAGGCTTCCTCGTATGGGAACCAAAGTCTCCTGTGCCTAAAAGGATAAGTTTCTTTTTCCAAGGGAAGCTTTCTTGGTTATTCTCTCTTTCAAAAGCAAAAAAAATAAAATTGACTGCATTTACTGATACGTCTTTTTCTGAAATAAAGAGCTGAAAAGCTTCTTTTTAGTTATTGAGAGTGCAAACAAAAGAATCCCGGGTCAAAGCTCAGTCCTTTCATAGTCTTTTATTTCTTCAGTAGAGATTTGATTTCTGCATAGATTTGATATTATCTAAACTATTTTGACTGAACACCGTTATGTTTTTCTCTATATGGGTTCTGCCAAAAGAATATTGACTGTTGACTGTTTTCCTCTAAGGCTTTACAGTGTGTTTTCAGAAGTGCCTCTAGGGCTTTTTGTTTCTTCTTATAACTCAAAAGAAATCTTGCATGTGCATCCTTTCTTTTTTCCTCTTTACATTCATCAAAAATGAACAAAGGGTGATGTGGACAGTGAGTTACAGTCATACATAAACCATACATCTATCTCAAGTTATTGCTGAAAACTGCTTTGCTGAAGACAGTATTTACTGAAAGCCTCTTTTGTATATCAGTACTGTGGAAGTCACCAGGGGTACAACAAAGGGGTAGCAATTCCTTGCGGTGTTGGCCATTCCATCACCGCAGTTGGCACGCGTGCCGTGGGCTGGTAGCGGAGATCTCCAGGAGGTCAGTCCCTAACGGTTAACGGTGCTGCGGGTCCCCCGTAAGGATTTGGAAGGTCTTTCTGCAATGGCAAACAAGTTCTACTAACTTCCCGGGCTTCCAGAAATGCTGATCAGCAGTTCTAGTCCGCAGCACATTTATTACACCCTGACGTGCTGGAGACAGCCTGTTACAAATAGAACTGCCTTGTGCAAAATGCTGTTCCAGTGTTTTATAATAAAGTGCACCAATTAGATGCATTCATTAGGACAAACTGCTTGTCTTTTCTTATATTAGATCTTTTAAAAGGCACAATGCATTTCATAGCTCATTCCGCTCTGTATTATTATTAATTGAACAGAGCACATTACAAAGTTTTAATCCAATAACTGTAAATACATAATGAATAATATTTCCTTGGAGGCTGCCAGGGTTGCAGCAGACTCCTCTACAGCTTTGCATACTCAGAGTAAGATATATTATGGTAAAGTCCCCTCTTCCCTTGCTGTGGGTTTCCCACAGGTATTACAGGGACATCGCCGGAGCAAGGAATATTGCATGTGCAGTGAAAGACAAATGTCATTTGTTAAAAGGCAAATGAGGAGCCGAGCCTAAACTGCAGCCTTTCAACTTTTTCTCGTTGAAAAGGGTCACAGGGTTCTTCAGGTTGTCTTGCAGATCCCTGGATGCCAAAAGGAAAACAGTGTTTTAATTTTAGCAGCATGAGGATTCCTAACTGCAGCATATTATTTATAAAGGGTAAATGGCAAACTCTAAATGAAGACAAAAGGAAACTTTCTGTTCCTCTCTGGGGGAGCACAACATTATTATACAAGGTTGTGATTGGGCATAGTAAGATGAATTGAGCTGCTGTTCCTACTGACAAGAACATTACTTCTTAGATTCCGACTAATACATGAAGTAACTGGCACTCCCTGGTTATACTTCTGTACGGATATGATCTAGAGCAAAAGGACCCTAAAGTCAATGATAAAGATACATGTTTCTGTATAAAAGAAGGCTCTAGGGCACACGGAAATGATTCCTGTTATTGTACATAGCAATATTTTCATATCGAGTAAGTATTTGTAGTAACTTAGGCTTGGACAGTACTCAAGGTTCTTAGCAGAGTTAATTACCTTGAAGAGAAGAGTAGTGCATTAATACAGTCCTATGACCACTAATGTAGCCCTGTAACTTCTAATACTGAGCTATTTTATGGTCAATCAGCATGAAATATGGTCAGAGAGGGAGAAAAGTTCTCTTTGTCCATATCCTTCTGGCTGTATCTGTTAACTTGTTGAAAGTTAGAGTAATGTGAGTTATTCTCAGAAATTCAGATGTAAACTCCTGACCAATGGGATATGTTTTTGCAGGATCTAGGTCTTTGGCACCTATGAGTAAGCCGACCCATAGTATTCTTTTCCCAAGACCTGATCCTGTAACAACTGAAAACACTAGGAGAAAATTTCAGGAGGAGTTTTGCACCTATTTTATTATTTAATTCCCATCACTTCATCTTTCTATTAACTGCATCATGATGTGTCTGCAGAAAGGTAGTAGCACAACAGACACCTTGAGGCAGGGACAGTGAAGCTACAGTGCTGCGCATTTTGTAAGTAACTTCCTGGAAGTTTTGAAAACAAATGATAGTGACATGCACTTTTACCTAGCAAAGTAAGGCCAAATATTTACCCATTTGATTGAAATGGTTCTAGCCTTTACCTAAGCCAATCAAGAAGATTCATAAAGTTCTTAACTGCAAAGGTTTCATTGCTGAGGGCACATTCCATAAAATCATTTCTGTTGCTATAACTAAGGCTGCTTAGACTACATAGTAATTTTTGAAAAGGAATAACTTGATGCCTAAAGATGAAATATAGACACCTAAATCCTATCTGTAATCTTAAAATCCAACTCAACTACTGCCTAACTCTGGAGGTACCTATGGGGGTCAGGTGCCTTCTTTTTAATCAGGGGATTCCCCGGGTGTCAATAAATTGACTTTGAGCATAACTAATTAAAACTTTGTCTGCAGAAGACTGAGCAGATTTACAGGATGTGGGTACAGGATGTTAACTTTAAAAAGATGTCTTATCCAAGACTGACCTTCACCACATAGGCAGCAGTAGTAACTATTTTCATTTAAGGACATAAAGAAGAACCAGAACTTCAACACTGCTGTGTGTGTTTCCACACATTTATGCAGGCACGCTCTTAAAAAAAGTAGTGACTCAAAAAATCCCCTCAGGATGTGTGAGCACCAGCTTCAACTCAGTCGTGGGCTTAATCTGGAAAAATAGAGCAGACTTCTTCCTTCAGCAATGTTTTATAAGGAAACCATACCCCATGTCTTAAGGAGAGAAATCAAGGCCCTACCTTCAGTAGAGTTTTCCAGGAGCATCCTCTCTAGGTAACCCAGAATAGACATGTCAATCTTAAGGAGTAAGAAAGCATGCAACCTTTTCCAGGAGAATTTTCCATTGGAAAATACCAGTGAGAATTTAAAACAATCTCCAGACATTGCATTAATAATGTTGATCCAGAGAGAAGTCCTGATACTATGTTTTTTATCAGCTGATAGAAGAAAATGAGGCATCTGACATTATGGACCTTAGGCCTGCTCTTCATGTCAGCCCCACAGGTATTCTCCTAATGGCAAAAAGCAACAAGTGCTTGTGCTGGGGTGCTTAAAAACTCAAGCTGGAGTGTAGGAAACTCAACTTTCAGCATCTGCTCCAATTTTAAATAAACAAAACAAAATGACATGTTTGAATGGAAAACTCTCCAATAGGGAAAGCAAGGACTAAAGTCTGGCTGCAGTGTTTCAGGTAACAGTCTGTTCCTAAGCTAGAAGTAACTCTTGATCCTCCAATCTCCAGAGTAATCTCTATTTGAACTTACATGTCTTTCAAACTATTCCAAGAGCTTTGGGTCGTTGTTTTTTTTTTTTCAATAATACATAGTAAAAATACATTAAAGTGTATTTAATATGTTTAAAAACCTTTTAAATGAATAAAATATCTTACAGGGAACCCCAAATCTGTTTTAAAACACAATATAGTCCAAGTGTCATATAACATTAAAAAATTCTGCCACACCTCAGTTGTTTTTAAAATACTGAAATATGTTGAAACAATCCAAACTGAAGTTGTAAAGCTGAAAGTCTTCAACGGACAGACTTAAGAGCAAGAACTACCAAAAGAAACTGAAAATGTTAAGTGGTGATTTCTTTTTACCTGAGAAATGCAATTTAATATTTTTTAATTTAATCTGAAAGATGCCATACATACTTTCAGGTCCTTTAATAAAAAGGTTTGATTAAATCCAGGTGGCATTTATTGGGTGAGGGTGGATGTTTGTTGTTTCAAACTCGGTGTAACTTACTCTTCTCCCAGTAGCTTTCAAAGTGAATTGAACTCTTACCTCCCTTCAGCAGTTTTGGAAATCTCAAGTTTGTAGCAATTATGATGAGAAGCCATTACTTGATAGGAAGGAAGAAGAGTTAGTTGAGTTGAAGAAATGCATCTCAATTCCTTTTAAAATAATGAGCCCACACAAATAAAAGGGGACTTCTTGCCAGAATTCTACAGCCCCCTTTTTCAATTTGCATATTAAATTGTAGTTCGACTAGTTTCTGTTAATTCAGCAAAATAAGAACAACTTCTGAAAGTAATTGCATTATTAGTCTACCTTGGCAGTAACGATCCAAAGGTGAAGGTGGCGAGTAATCGTATTTCTAACTGTGTCTTCTTAATAATTAGTTGTAAAATTGTGTTGTGCCTTTTCTGCTCTTGAGAACTTCTCTCTCGTCTTCTGCACTGAGCCATGTTTAAACTAAAAGGCAGATTGCTGAAAAAAAAAAATTCTCAAGATTCTTTTGGTTAATACTTGTTCAGCATGTTTGAAACCAGTGTTCTCACATCTTTTTCAGGTGTAAATTGCTTTACCAGGCATTGTTTTCATTTGGTTAAACTGTTCCATGTTATCTAATCTGCTTTATGCAATAGGAAAATATAAATAGCACCCTTGTTTTTAAAAGCTTTAACTCGTTCTGAGAACAGGGAAAATTTTGAGTCATTGGAAAAGCAAGAACAAAATCTTGACCAAACAAGTGACCTCCTCTCCTTGTATAGCTCTCACGACAAGAGTACTTTAAAAAATCTTAACAAGCCTTGGTAGAATACGAGCTGCCATATATCTTTACAGAAGTTTTATCTTGCTTTTGCTTTCAGATTTGTTTTGGCATTTACCTAGGTCAAATTGTATTCACATATGTAAATTTTTATTAATATTAAAATATTCCCTGTTATCTCCTTCCTTCCTAGAAAAGAAAAAGAGAAGTCTGTTGGCCATCTCGATCAATTAAAAACTATGTTATCACATCTGTGAAATTAAGGGAAATGTTTTCTAGCAAATCCTTGAAATGCAGAGCCCACTATAATCTCTGAAAAGACTGTCAGCTGCTGTTTATAGCACACGTTGACCAAAGGGTAGAAACAGCAGTCCTGTATCACAGATCTTTTCAAACAGAAATAAAGCGTTCCCTTTGCACATTCTTTTTTCATCAGCTAGAAAGATGCTGAACTCGTGTAAATGCAGAGCCCAGTAAAGGAAAAAACCCAACAGAATAAATTGTTGAGGCTGTTCCAGTGAATAGAGTGAGGCAGTGAAAATTAATTCCTTTCATCCTGACGTCTTCCTTTCTTACCATACCTAGTTACATTTTATGAGTCACTCCAGTCTATGGAAAGAAAAGCCTTGCCACTATAATTTAGAATATAAACTTTTTTTTTTGGTGAGGTTAATATTTTAAAACAAAGCAAAACCAAAAGTAGAGAGTTCAGGGTTATTTGTGTCTTGCCACCCGCAGTTAACATCATTTATTTATTCCAGGTCATGCGGGCATTAAGCCATAATTACTTGTTTGGTTTAGCTAAGTCATTCCAGTTAGAACTATGGCAATTAAAGAATTTTGAAGAGGAATTTTAAATGCATCTTTTATAATTTTTCTACTTTTAGTTCTAGAAATGTCACACTCGTGGCTGCATCTCTTACCTAACATGCATTTTATTTACTGCATATCAGGATGACATAATTTCTTTTTGCACTGAATGTAATCTACTGTTTTATGGTCGTAGAGATTATGACCCTTAAGGACTGCATTGAAACTTGAGGGGAATGGTGTAGGGGAGAGATCAAAAGAGTTGTCAGAAAGGAAATGGAAGATCACTTGTAAAATCAAAAACAATATTCGAGAGGTAACTCAAATTGATTACCTGTTCTTCAAAAAACACTATGGTTGAAGGAACGTTTGTCATCTAAGCATTCCAAAATGAACAGCAGGGATCAGCAGTCCTGGGCATTGCTAAGAGTACTTACTCGACCTTGACTAGCTATGAGAATTATTTAATAGGATCAGTCATTTTTTTCTTCACAACACCCATAAGTTAAGAGTTTGCAAATGTTATCCTGGCACTGCCAGAAACAGATTCGCATTGACCTCAATATGTCACCAGAAAGGTCTTCTGGAAATTCTTTTGTTTTCCATATGGCATCTTAGTATATTGGGAAGACAAGTGTTCTGTTATTTCTTTCGTCAAGCAAAGCATTGGGTCTTTTTTTTTTTTTTGTTATATAACAAAATATATTATTAGTGTCACATTACTTTAGAAAGTAGTATTTATTCTGCACCAAGTAGTCCAATGAAACAATCCTTCAGTTCGATGAGTGGTGGCTAGATTGCAAAGCTGAATTAGACAAGATCAAATTTATTCTGTCGCATAAAGTAGACATTAATTGCATTTATTCAGCCTGATCATTAAAACACTGGAGTATTCTGCAGATGGAATTATGAATTAGCATGGCTGAGTCCAAAGGCTATAGTGATGGATGGATGTATGTGTATAGGATCAGTCATTGGAGTGTACTGCTGGTCCTTGTGGTTGTGCTCTGTGGTGTACTCTAGGGAAACATCACAAAAATGAAGATTTACCCCACTCTGCTTTCAACTATGTATAGTTTACATATTTCACAGTTTTTAAACACCTAGCAGATTGTTTACATTTTGTCTAGTGAAATTCTTCTGTACTGTACACTGCGAACCTGTAGCAAGCGAATCGGGATGATCAGCATGGTCATCTCTCTTTTAAAAAAAGAAAAGCCAGGGCAGTGCCTGCAGTGGGTGTCCTCCTGCTTCGGAGAAAGTCCCCCCTCTCTCCTCCTGCTTGTAACTTGGGCTGAGACCCGGGAAGTCATAAGCTGCTCAGCATCATCCTGCTGCCATGTTTGCTGAGTCAGAGTTGGTCTCATCCCTGACCAAGACAAGCCAGTGGTCTGTAGTGGTATCTGCGAGCAGGGACATGTTTTACAGCTGCCAACAGCTTACCCAGGGTAAGACAGCTGCTGTTTCCTGGGCTACCTGCTTACTCCTGGTTGGAAAGAATTTGCTGGATAAATGGAAGTGAAAAGTACTAGCAAATATTCAGTCAAGAGAGAATTGTACACGTGAACAACATTTGAGGAATTGCAAATTCTGAAACTATTCATTGCAGTACTTCAGCTTTTATTTGCACTTTTGAAATATCAAAATCTCAACCTGATATCCTAAACCCAAAACATTTTTCCTAATGTTGTTTTGTTTGCAAAACAATTCTTAGGGAAAAAAGGGTAAAGTTATTCTAACTCATACATACCCATATCATACATATTCATCTTGCATGTTAATATTTCACCCAAATCCTGTTTTGTTCACAACCCAAAATCTCCTCTACTTTAATCCTAACCATTTTCACATAATTAAATATTCTTAAATTAACTGCTGTGGTTTTCTGTGTACTGCTTCTGCACAGGTACTAGGCAATAGTCAAGAAGTTCCTCCTGAGCATCTACTTACTAATGCAAATCAAAAATATCTGTCTTGTAGTAAAAAGCATTACTCTATTTTATACGATACGAGAGTTTTACAGAGACAGTTTGAGAAATTATTGGTAATATGTCTTTGAGAGGAGCCAGTTTTGATACTATATTTGAGCTGCATTTAAAACTGTCAAACTGAAGTTATTTTTGTATTTTTGGTTTTGTTTTACAGTCTGGTTGCTTGCCAAAGTGTAAAAATTTGTTAAAAATCAGAAGGAGACCTCCAGTATTTGAAAGTGATGCAGTAATACTGAAGATTATTCAAAACAAAGATGTGATGTGTCAATAATCAACAGGTAAATTGCAAAAATATGAGAAGTTCTTGAATTTTTCTATTTAAATGAAACTAGCAAACACCAAACAGTTTGCAGGTAATACAAACTGTACTTTTGCAAGTATTGTTCTCACCTGTCAGCTTCGAAACCCCTCTTTCTGTTGACTCTAAATGTCTTTGTTGCAATATTTATAAACCTGCTCTCGCGTGTCTTTTAAGGAAGTGTGAATTAGCCAAATAATGAAGCTAAAATTATAATCTGTTTGATAGCTGTTTGAATAGAAAATCAAAAACTTGCTGTTATCCAGCAGCACGCTGGAGACTGCCTTCTTTTACCAAAAGGTATTCGTTTTATTACTTGTAAAGATAAAGACTAATTAAATGTTACACAGCCTTTCAGTAAGCTTTCATTAGCTCCACTAATGAGGAGTTACCATCCTGCTAACAGGTAAACAAGGGTGAGGAATGGAGAGAGCCCTTGGGAGCACAGCAGGCACCCCAAGTGCCACCAAAGTGGCTGGCAGCTGCGTTTGCTGTCACACTGTGGTGGTCAGTGTGGCTACGGATGGGGCTGACAGCAGACCCATGCTCTGGTCACTCCCCAGGCGTATTTGGATGGATAACCCTTGGGTCTGTTGGTAGGTGGTTTGGCTGGGAGCAGGTGGCATGGATCTGACTGCTCTTCCTGAGGGGTTTTGAGTTCCAGACTCCCAGCATACCAAGGCTGCTGTGGGGCAAAGGGGAGGGTGAAGTTACAGATCACAGGAATAGCCTGACTGTGAATAAGAATCAAAGTCACCATAAAAATTCTATTCCCCTATGTGAAAGATCAGTGATTCTGTGACTTGCTGATTTCCAGTTTGATAAGTTGTGCAGTCCTCGTGATGTTCATTGCTGCTGCTTTGGGTTGTGTTCAGGGGAGAGACTGGCAGTGCAGCAGCTTACTGGCAACTGGATGTGATAAGAGGTCACCTAGCAGTGCCATGCCAGGTGACCCAGCTGTACATTCACCACAAATCTAAATGACCTTACTGCACAGTCTTGTCAGGAAACAAAAAGGCTTGGTATCATTCACCTGGTAAAAAAAAATAAATAAAAGGCTTTATAAAAAAGAATTCCTAGGAACTTCTGTCTTGCTTTTAAAACCTTCCTAAAGGAGGCAGAGGAATATTCTTTGTATAAAATACAGCCAAAGAATTTTATGCAATTTGCTCTCAGTAGAAAATACATCAGTAACTTAAAAGTCAGGCTTAGTTGTCTTCTGCCCTTCCAGAATATAATGAATATTAACAATACCCGAGCTTCCAAAAGCCATGGGTCTTGACAATCTGTTTCACTCTTTGGACTTATCAGGAATCAGTGGGAATTTTCATCAAGAAAATGAAATATGGTTATATCTCACATATGAGTTCCCTGAATAGTGGATTGTTTTTCCTGAAAACACTAACTGTTGAAAACTCGTGCTAGAGATGAGGGTGGTCTTTGAGTAATCATTGCATAGATGTGATGGAAAGAGGTGCATACATCCTCCAGACATCCTATGTTCCTTATTTCAGCATCAATAAATATAGATTGTACCAGTATAGAAATAGCTTTCCAGTATAGAAATAGCTTTCCTTGAACTTTGTCAGCTAAATGCAAATGTGGAACAAAACCTTTTCTCCAAAGACTTAGGTTCATATTTATGTGAACTGCTTAACTCCAATTTCCTCGTTCAGTATTTCTTTGCCAGAAATAAAGTGAATTCCATCAACAAGCTGAGATATAAATCTTGAATGACTGAAACCTTTGGGAGCTGGTTGGAATAATAGATTGAATGTCATCTGTGTATGCAGAGTTGACAGAATCCGTCAATCTTTAGGAAAGCTTTGATGTGTGTGTGTTTATATACCTGTGTGTCTAAGGTGACTGTACTGTAAGAGCCCTTAGTTTCAGTGACAGCATCTTTGGATCATTAACCTGGCCCCTTATTCTTACTGTGGTGCCTACCAAATTTCAAGGCAACTGAGGCAACAGTCACCTGTACTCTCATGCAGGAAGTGTTTGCTTCCATGAAACAGTCCCCTGGGTGTGCATCTTCATGCACTGCAATGCCCAAATCTGCATTTTGGCTTACACCTTTTTGATTTATTTGACTGCCCTGGTGAAGATAAGGCATTTCTGACTTTGTTTTACCAGCTGAGTTTTGTGGTTTACAAATTCCAGCTTGGGAGTGGTGATGACCAGCTGTATGTGATATCACTGCTGGTCACTCCTGTATGCCTGGGAGAAGAGTTTCTGCCTGTGTCCTGAGTGAACATGGGAAGCAGAGGTACCTGGAGAAGCTGAGAGCTTCAGAAAGCTTTAAGATAAAAGGATTTTCAGAAAAGTGTTCTTTCTGTTGAAGAAAATTCATCTGAGATTCTCCCCTGCTTCCCAGATGAATATATCCTGAAACAGAAAAGCGTGGGTCATGCTGCTCATCTTAACAAGTACCCTCATCCCCTCTGCCCAGGGCCACCTCTTGAGAGATTTTGATACAGTCCAGAAATGGACATTCTGAGCAGATGGCTCCACTGAGGTGTGCAGATACTGCTGCAGAACTGTTGTAAGCTAAGCACACTGGACAGCAGTTGGCAGAAACCACAGCAGAGCTCCTCCAGGTACTGCTAAAACCCTGTTTTCACCTCTGAGACTGCAGCAGCCCTGCTGCTCTTCTCTGGATTCTGCTCTTCCGACCTGCAGGCAGAACTCCACTTTGCCAAAGGTTGCCCTTTATATTTTTGGTCCTGTTAGGGGCTGTTAGGTACCTGCTTTCCCTGCTAGCACCCAAGGACAGTCTACAGCAAGCTTCCCTGGAGCCACTGCCAGGGCCTTTCCGAGCTCCCTCCTTCCAAAGGAGAGCATCTGTAGGAGAACTCTCTCATTCCCCAAATAAAAATAAGACTTAAATTATGCAAATAAATAGATACATTATTAACGTTATCTTTTCCTCCAGGTTTGTTTTGCTGTAAAATTTCTCTGTAATTGGACTCCCTCAATATCTTGTGGTCTATCACTCTCAAGTGAATTACTTAGTTCATGGCAGCTTTTAACACAAAGCAGTTGTGAATGTATTGTCTTTTCTGTGTTATGTTATTTAGCTTTATGAATAAGCTGAAAGATATAATGATCATCTGTGGTACCCTAGAACAGAAGAAGAGTTCTGGGAGAAAGAAATAGAAAAGTTAAACTATTTGTTTTGCATTGCTAACAATCATTAATATTTTAATCAAATCCTCACATGTGCTGATGTCCTTAAACTTCAGGCTTGCAGATACTTTTTTCAGGTATTTATCATTCCAGAGCACATAAAATTACTATTATACTGTGGTTTAATATCTGAACATTAGCACAAACACAGGAAGCTTGTGCATCCTGAAGGAAAATCCTGATGCCTTTATTGTGTTTTAGTTCAACAACTTTTACTATCCCTCAGCCTCTGGATAGTTTCCTGCAGCTGACGGACAGCAAATCTAGACAGAACTCTGTAAATATTGATCACATATTTCATTGCAAAATTAGCTTTTTTTTTCTTCAGTTCAAATTGCAGGTGAGATTGATTTTAACCAACCTCACAAAGTTGCAGTGAAGTAAATGATGGACTTTAAGCTCTTCATCTTCAAAGCTTATCTGTGAAAGGTGGGAAAAGAACAGCCCTTCTGGAATTAGTCCATTTCAGTAGAGTGGTTGGTTCTAAACTGTCCCACAGGAATGTGCCAAGGTCTCGAGCTCCCAGAGGATGAATTAGCTCACTTAAGCCTAAGTGTTGCCTCCAGACTGGGAGTCAGACCATGTGACATGTCCCTCATTCTAGACCTGCCTCCAAAAATGTGAGATGCGTGCTGGAACAGAAAGCAAACCAAAATGTTGTTGTGTACAGTTTCCAAAAGGGGTTATTTTTATGTTTAAATTTTCATCCTTAGAGTACCTTTCAAAATGAAATAAGAATACTAAGTTTTCTAAGCATTTCAGTTGGCTTTAGTAGTCTAAATTTCCTGTACTTGCAAGTACTGCACCTAGCTGCCTGGGTTTTGCTTTTCATTTAGCTCAGAAAATACTTTACTGGCTGCTTTCTAACCACCTGTTTTGCTAAAGATAATGGCTAAGGTCTACATGAATTTGCTGAACCCTGTAACATTTTTAGGCTGTGTGGAAATGATGAGGTCTATTAGGAAAAAGATAATTTTGTACATCTTTTTAAACATCATAAGTAAGAAATACTGGCAGAAAATGATCAGTTTCTAAATTCTAAATCAGAAACAACATTCATAACTTGGATTTCATGAGTGCTGTTACACACAGCATCTGAAAATTTAAAGGTAAGGGTTTAATCTGTAGGTTAAAGGAGTAAGTTACCAATACAAACCATCTTACCTGAAGGATATCAAACATGTAAAGAATCCCTCTTCGATAAATCAGAGCACTGATTGTTCTCTAACCTGGTCTGCTGCTATTCTCAAGGGAGGTAATCATTATGTAATTATTTTCTTGAGACAGACAGCGTCATCAACCACTTTTTTATCAATTTTATGACATGCTAATTTCCCATCTGTCCCAAGCAACATAGACTCTACACTTGAGTTCCTTCACCATGGCTTAACAGCAGAATTGCAAGAACTAAATGTCTGTTCGGTCCTTCCGAAGGTTGGGCCCCGATGAAAACATTCCCGTGGTTTGTGCTGGGGGGCACACTCCCCCTCCAGCTTGTCTCTAGCTTTCATTAGCAGTGCCTTCACGTTGACAGCTACCAACAAGCCCACTGTGTCCGTATGGAAGTGCAGGCCCACACGCTTACAGGGTTTGCAATACCCACAGCAACTCCAGCAGGTGCAGGCAGATGGCTGACATTTCTGTGAGGCCGTAAAATGCAGGATGCTCCTGGCCTGCCTCGCCTAACTGGGATCAGTTCAGAATGAGGCAGGATACCAGGCTATGAATCACAAGTCATTTGTTTCCTGTAAATTGCATGTCTTGTTACTTTGTTTTGTTTTGTTTGGGTTGTTTGGGTTTTTTTACTGCTTCATGGAAGCCCCAGGGATGTCAGGAAAAAGCAGCAGAAGTTCAGACTTGAAGCTCTTTGAACTTAAGTCTGAGAGAGAGCTTCCCTGTTAAAATCTCTGAGACTAAAGCTGGTTTCCAGAGCGACTGCCATACCCCACCTCTGGTGTCATGCTCCTTCTGGCACAACCTCCTGACCTCCTTTCTGAAATACGCCGGATCTGATGCTGTGCTTCTGTGGCTAAAACAGACCCAAACCAAGTAACAATAACCTGTCTTGAAACTCTTTTTCTGAGCTTGATTGTTTCACTAATGCTCTAAGAATAGTTACATCAGGACAGCTAATGGATGCAGAAAGCTGCGGCAGAAGTAGCTTCAAGGGACGTTTAAGAGCTTTTTAGCTGGCTTTGGGAACTCAGAGTCTAATATTTAGATAGAACAAAATTGCTGTAAACAGAGGCAACTGAGTGGAAAAAGGACAGAGGGCAGAAAAAAATTCAAATGTGAAAAGCAAAATTAAAACAGAGAGGAAAAGATTATTAAGAATCTAAAAATCCTTGACTGCTTTTCTTCCCAGTTCTGATTTGTATAGTAAAATGTAAGAAGAGGGTGTAAATATGATAATAGAAATTTCATTTCACATCATGCTCCTGTTTTATGTCTTCAGCTTTCTCTGAGTCAATCACAGCCCTTTGCTAATTACTGCCACAAAGCTGAATAAATGGCAAGGGGGAAATAAGCAGCATTTGTATATTGGGTGAGTGTAGTGACATTATCTCAAAAGAGTAAGCTGATGTGACAATGTTTTAAATATGAGCTGGCAACTGCTAGTGAGCTTGCACTGCCTGGTTTTAACCTTTAATTTGGGAGGATGCTGTGAATAAAGATTAACTTTCTTTACTTAATGTTTATTTTTTCAGTGCCTTCCAATTAGCGCTGTCATCATTAATGTTTCTGCAGAGTTGTCCAGTTTCCCTGTGCTTTCTGTAGGTTCATGTTTTACTCTGGTTCCTCTTTCAACTGTCAGCTGATTCACTCTTCCAGTGTGGAAGAGTGGAGGACCAGTGGAGGTCTTTTCTCCTGTTACCTGAGCAAGGAGGATTTCATAGTCTAGAAGAATCAGAGTAAAATGAAAATTCCCAGATGTTCACATTCCAAGACTTGTACACTGTTCACATACCTTTCAGAGAGCCTTGAGCTACCACAGGCTCTGGCTTCTATTAGTTAACCTCCAAAATATAAGTATGGGAAGAAGATATTATTTTTTTCAGATTAATTACTAAATCTGATTGTTTTTCTTTAACTGCCATGACTACCCATGTGAGAAATGTTTTAAAAGTTTATATTCAAGAGAAGAAATACTAAAAATGAGTAAAATAGAGATTCATTCAATTTTTTTTTTTGTTTTGAGCCAAACTGAAAAATCAGTTACTCTCACAACCAAGAAGTGTTTGCTTTCCTGTGATTTCCTTACAAAACAAATAAAATATGAGAAATACAAGTGAGTCTGTATAAGCATCTAGTTCAAATCAATATTCAGAGAAAAAATCACATTGTATGGTGTGTGTGAATTGATGTCAGTTAAAACCAAGGAATCTTTACATACTCCCAAGTAAAAACACCACATATGGTTTCAGTATATAGCTTCCACGCTGTTAAAAAAAAAAAAAGGAAAAGAAAAAAAGTCCAACTTTTCCCTCTCTTTTTTTAGGAAAAATAAGCTGTTGAAGTTACATTTGTCAAAGCTAAACCCTGTGTTGGAAGCACACAATGAAAACAAAATGAACTGCAAGAAATGCTTAGAGAGACTGATAGTCTGCCTCTCATGAATACTTTTGAAAGTGTATTTCCATTTACTTCTCCAAAGTTAGAAAGAGTAATAAAAATAAAACAATTAATTTCTTGGTACTAGGTGGGCAGCTTTTGCAATGGAATTTAGAAGTAATTTATGTGATGGAACTGGCAAGATACACACCTGAGATCAGATGGAGAGGCTGGGGAGCTTTGAAGGAAAGTTATATAAATGTGAAGTAAGGATGAAAGAGGGGGAAAGGAAATGAAGATAAAAAGATTTTAAATACCTGAGGGCAAGGTAAAAGGAAAGCAAAGGCCTCAAATTCTTTGCTGTGTACTCTATTAGCAACAAACGACCCAAATAATATGATCAGAGTGAGTTTTCTTTTCTAAAACCAAAAGAAAATATCAATGTAAATTTGTTTCTGGCAGAGAAAACATGCTCATAGGATAGAGGTTCTTTTTCATCACTCATTTTTGAATGCCAGCGTTCAAACAGTTAGGAAATTTAATAGGACAGGATGTCTTATTTGTGAGTCCCTCTAGGGAAGAACCATACTCAGCAGAGAAAATGCTGCTTTATGTTCACCTGGTGGAGCTCACATTTAACTGTCCAAAAAGCAACCATGTACCCACACAGTGTCCCCAGGTTTGGGCCTTTTTTCCTACCTGGATGTGCAATCTCAGCCTGCTGCTTTGCTATGTTAAGGGTGCTGACTTCATTGTACCACCTTCCTTGGGTATTTGCTGCACCTTTTGAAGGTAACAGTGAATAGAAATTCTAATTCTGATGGTAATTACCCGAGAATCAGTACATCATTGGAGATGGGAGAGAATATAGTTCAGGAAATCCTTCAGTGAGAGCGATTCTGAAAGCTCTGTCATGGCTATTGGACTCAAACACTGAAAATGAAAGAGGCAGCTGGGACATCTGGACATTTCAGAAGGAGAGAAAGCTGTTATTAATAGAAGACCATCCGGAACAGCTGAGAAGAAGCCTGGTTGAGGGTCATTTTACCACTTAGGCAGAGCGCTCGCTGTGCTCTAGAGATACTGACAGAATCAGGAACTTCCCAGAGCAACTCCTGGCTACAGAAGAGCACGTAATGAACTACTGTCTGGGAGACTGTTAGAGTCCGGGTGAAGAGTGCAATGATGTCGTTATTTATACCCTAATTTCACAGAAGGAAGTGGAGATGTTTACAAACGATTGCTAACTCAAATACTCTCATCCTCACAAAAGGCTTCTCATTTGTTGTGACTTGCCACCAAGTAGGGATGAAATAAATCAAGGAACTGAAGAACGCTGCGTGCTTTCAGAGTGAGAGAAGGGAAGTCAGCTGCAGTACAGTTGGACTGGCTGCAGGTTGGAAGAACACTCCCTGTCTTTTATGAGAGTGGCAATCGGTGGCCCTCATGGGCATCCTGGTTCTTTGGGAAAAAGTCAGCTTGCCTACGTGCTTGACACTTATCCAAGTACTACTTTGATTTGAATTACTAAATGCTTGAGACTTAAAGTCTCAAAAATCAAGTTGCAGAAATCCTGACATAAATCTACCGAAAGAACATTTCTGATGTGAATAACAGATTTCAATTCTGTCAATACTGAAAGAAAAGTGAGATCTAAACGCTGCTCATGAGATTAGCAAGAAAACTCTGAGGTGTCAGTAAATGCATTAGGGAGAAAGAAAAGAGCTAAAGAGAAGGAAGAAGCTCATTCTGGATACTGCAGATGATTATGGAAGGAAAGCAGGAATGAAGGCTAAATCAAAGAGAGTTCTAACAATCCAAAACTTCATCCACCATGAGTGAGTACAGCAGATGGGCTGAGTAGAGGAGAAATTAGAAGACAACAACAGAGACTGAAAGAAGATGTTTGATGTCACCGACAGCAAAAAAATGCTGAGATCCTGACATGTAGAAAAGCTAGTGCCAGACAGATGAAAGAATTCAGTGAAGCTCATATGAAAAAAAGACTGTTAAAAGGTATTTGTTCAAATATAAAAGAGAACCATCTTCACTCAAACTCAACCAGCTCCACTCAAAACTGAAAGGAAAACACATAGAAAAGCAGCAAGTCCAGGTAATGAACTAGTAACATTTCCTCAGTGGGGGAAGAATGTTGAAATGTCCACAAAAAATATTTGACACATTCAGCTGAAAAGTATAGACTTGTGATTTTTCCTCTTCTAGGAAATCTCATTGTATTGCACAGTATAAAGTTGTGAAAGAACTATTGCCTTAGTAATTAAGATAAGAATATATGTAACAAAATATTAAAACATTAGTAGGAACTCAAGGTAGTGTATATTCAGATCAGCTTTTGTCACACTAGTGACAAAGACAGTTGTGCAGAGTAATATCAGATGTGGGAGAAGAGACCTGAACAGAGACCATCCCAGACAGAGATCAGACAGCTACACCAACCATAAGCAATTTGTAGCTCTATTTGTGACCTTAGATAGCATCAAACAACTTTGATTAGAAGAAAGTACATTTATTTTGGGTTAATAGCGAGTAAATTGGTAATATACCCTAATATGCTAATATGTATGCTAATAGATACAAATATACTATCACTCAAATAGCAGCTCGTTCACCTTGCTATCTTCAGCTAAATCTCAGCCCTTGCTTTAATTCATTAGGTGACACGTATTACTGTGTCAGATACTGCAGTCATACCCAACTGTTTGGTAGATTCTGGCTACTGTTAATGCAGAATTTCTTGGTTCTTACATGTTTTTGGGTTTTTTTTCCCCCTTTTCATGCATGTTTGTAATGATTAATTCCTCCTAAATCTACTCTAGTGATTCACATTTCTTACATGTACGTTAGACTTGCAAGCTGTAATTACCATCATCTTTACCCTTCTGGCTGAGCATAGGCAGTACTGCTGTGATTCTTCCATGACTTGGTAGATTGCCCTCAAATCCTCATCACTGGGCCTGCAACCCTGTGCCCCAGTTCTCTCAGAATCATTGGCTTGAGATTTTCCCATTCCTTGTTTTTACCATGGTAAGTTCCATTTCCATAACTTTGTTCCCACTGGCTTTTGTACTCTCATCCCTAGCTCAGTTGTCCACACTGAGACAACATACTCACTAATTTCAACAGTGCCCAAACATCTCTGCAAAGATGTTGACATCAGAAGGTCCAGTTTTGGGTGTTATTTGCCTCTTCTGTATGGTCTTTTACACCATTGGCCTACAATAAACTCTGCACCATCACTTTGTTCTTTAATTTTTCTGCAGAGCCTTGGTTCAATGCCTCCCCTTCATGGGTACTCATCCTCCAACGTGTCTCTCTAACTCTTGTTACTTCCAGCCTGATGCATTTCAACATTAATTCTGTGTCGTCATTTTGCTCCCTAAGGTACCTGGAATTTCTATACAAACATTACCAACTTGTATGATGTTTTTTTCTCTCTCTGTTTCATTAAGTACATGTTTTCTCACTTTCGGTGGTGACATCCACACCGTTATCTGTGGCAGAGGCACCTAACAGGACTCTAACAGGGAGACACATAGCTTTGCTAGGTCGCTTTGGTTAGTCAGCGTCAACAACAGCCACCAGAGTTACTCTGCAAGTGGAATCCACTTGCTTTCTGCTGTCAGAGTCCTCAGAGCTGGTGATTTGACTTTCTAGATGATTTCTACCAGGTTTTAAAGACATTTTTCCCCCTTCAGTGTGAAAAGAATTACCTAATGGTTTCTGTTTGTGCTCATTTGCAAGTTATGGGCTACATTTTGAGTCAATCTGTGTCAAAGTATGTTTATTTGATATGAAATAATACTTTGCACTTGGGTAGTATCTTCTGCTTCAGCAAGTCAACTTCCTTTAAAATATTAATTAAGCTTCCCAATGCTCTTTCTGATAGCAATATTAATGATTTCAGTTAGCATACGGGTTAAAGCAGACACATAAGAGCTCCATTTGAAACTCAGTCCTCTGATTTATCTGCTGGTTTAACTCGGCATAGCTGGGTTAATGTTCCTCCAGTCAACATCAGTGTCAGTGCTTGGGTTACCTGCTGAGGTGAATTTCATATTAAAGGATTTACGAGTAAATGATTTCTGTAGGGTTTGTTAAGCTTTCTCTTAAGATCAGATTTATTCACCATCCATATTCAAGCACTGCTGTCTGTATTAGATGGTTTGTCCTCATGCCTAGGGAACAGTACCAGAACCTGGAGGTTTCCAAGGACAGATTTGAGCTATAAATATATATATAGGAAAAATGAGGGTCAGCAATAGTTCTTTCTCTTAAGCTCAATCTTCACCTCACAGTTACAATTTAGAAACCAATCTAAACACCAAATGTTAGGAAATTATAAAATTTGGATTACCAAGAAATGGAATTCTGCATATAACATCAAACGAGCAAAATCTCTGCTGCATGTGGAAGTTTCTTCTTCCCTATCCCTGTACAAGGCTCTGCTCCTATGAGCTGGCAGATTAACGAGTTAATCTTTCTGTACCCATAACCCTGTTCTCAGGTGTCTTATGGTGAAAAGCTTTTACTTGTTAACTGCTTAATTATACAACTGGAAGTCCGTATAAGCCAAAGCAATAGATTGCAGACATTCATGAGTGGGCTTTGTTTTATTCTTTAAACTGAGTTTTTGGCAGGTAAAAGTGTAAAGTTGATATATTCAAATATACCTGTGGTAGCTTATCTTGGAATGAAAAAGAAGTTAAGAGTAAAATAAACCCCCTACGGTGCTGATGGTAAACAGGGAGAACACATTTGTCTACTTTGAGGATTATGTTGAGACAAATATGAGGGAAAAATGTCAGTCAAGTCATTTTAAAAAAAGATGTAAAGGATTTTGGTTTGTGGAAAACTGAGATGAGAGCACCTAGTTAGCTTCATTACCTTTAGATTTATGCAGATGGTGAGTGGGTTTATTTCAGAGTGAAGTTTTGGACTTATACGCCAAAAGTTCTCATACATCCTTGGTTTTGGCACTTCTGAGCTTTTTTAGGATATGGCCCTTATGGCAGGAATATGAAATTCTTACTCATGTTGCATTGCAAACTACTGCAGCAGACTTCTACCTTTTCCTACTTCCTGTATAACGTGAGCAGTTCCACTGATTTGATGGTACGTTGGAAGTTCTTCCCTGTGTTGGATACTTGCCTTCTACCGTTGGTGGTCTTAGTGAACTTAACAGCTCAGTGTGAGTAGGAGCATCACAAGATGGTTCATACACTGCATAAGTCATCAGAATATTTGAAAAAAATGATGTAAGCTTCACATTTATGTAAAAAAACCCAAACCAAACATAGAAATGTTTTGTATCTGTGAATTGGTTTTTATTAAGTAGTCAGCCATTGTCTATTTATGAATTTTTGTTTTACTCTCAGGCATTTGTTTTTCTCTGTTCTAGTCCAGTTGCTTGGAAAATAACTTCATAAATGTTCTCTGCAGAAAAGTAATTATTACTAAGAAATGCCCTAAGAAATTACATGTGGAATTACACACGCTCATTTTCTACCTGTGTTTAATTCCCCCGTGTCTCTGCAGAAAGTGTCACCTACATCTGATTAGGGAGGTTTGTGTTGCATCTTGTCTCACATACTCTACTGACTTCAGTTTGTAACGGGTGCATAGTCAGTGAGCAATCTACTCTGCTGATAGTCAGCGGAGGAAGAAGGCCACACACTGAGAATTAGTTTTCCCTTCAGGGTTGTCTTTTAGCTGAAGATGGATTTGTCATCCACAGCCTTTTGGTAAGACTAAAACAGTAAAGTAGATGTGTACATATCCTTACTGTGCCTTTAATATCTCTGCTGAATCTTTGTAATTTAATCAATTATTAATCTAGCTTCTTTCCTTAAACACCTATTTATATGTTTTCACCTGACGTTATTGACTTCAGTACTTCCATTTATGGTGTTGATAGATAGGTACAGAAGGAATTGGTCCTGTTAGTCTGCGTACCCTGAGCGGATCATCCCCAAGTCCATAGCATCAATAACAGGATCACATCCCTGCAAGGCACAGTATTGCTTTCTTCACTGCCCCATCATTTCGGTGCACTTGGATATTGATGTATTTGCTCATCTTGTGTTATAAAACTAATAAATACTCTGGCATCTTAAGATGATAGTCTGCGAACCTGAAAATAAAAAGAGAGGCTTTGTTTTACATATGGCATATTTCTGTTGTTTGGATGGTTTTCCAGATAACCATCTGTAGCAGAGAAAGGATGGCAAGAAAACTGATTTTTCATACTTGGTTGCCAAGATTCATGAATATCTGCTCTGTATGGCACGTTGCCTAAGCAGAGGCTGGTTGGACTCTCCCATAACAGGTTGCAAACAATAATGTGTTTAGAGCCTGCCTTTGGGCAAGCCCATTGGCATCCATCTAACAAATTTCTGTACATATGATTAGACTTCACGTAGAACTGTATCTGCTAAAAAGAAAAACAAAAATATAAAACGAGGAAGTGGGTGAGGAAAAAAAGGAAGGACTCATAAGACAATGTAGGAGCACACAAAGCTGTTTCTGCCTGCCAGCAAAAGCACACTGCCTGTGGTCTGCTGAAATCTAGGGAGATTATTTGGGCCAGAATATAGAAGTGGGAGTAACAGTTGACAACAAACAATAGCACCAGGAGAGACCAGAATCAATCGGCTGGACTTAAGGCACACGTTACCCAGTAAACCTAGTAAGTCAGTAAGGTGCTCCAGAGGCTTGATTCAAACTCTGCTCCAATGGGTGTGAAGGTTCCCTAATATCTTCAGAGGACTTCCCAGTTCCCTCATGCCTTCTGCATGAAAAGAATCCATCTATATATAGTTGTAGCTGATCTGGAAGAACACATACCACAACTGCAGAACTGAAATCCAAGGCACCTAGCAAAGATCTAATTTGGGGAAAAAAAAAGAAAGTTTTACTAACTGAAATAAAACGGAAATAGGCAAATGAGTGCTTTATTTCAACACTGTTTTAAGTTTGGTTTAAGCCCAAATAAGTATACTGACCTGTACATAATTGTATAGGCTTAGATTAGATTGTGGCATATTTTATCAAATCTCCTCTCCAGCTGTCTATAGGTGGAGGTCTCCATGATCATCTTAAGAAGATTAATCAAGTGAAATTGGTCTGGCCTTTGTGAGAGAGATGTTTGATAATGATTACTATTTCTGTGCTGATTATTTTTGATATATATAATAATATGTAATTCCTGTTACTTAACAGCAAATAAAAATAGTGCTATATTAGCACTATTTTGATACTATGATGGAAGGATCATGCTGTGCATCCTTTCAATTAAGGTGATTATTCTGTTTTGCTAAATGGAGAACATTTCCGTAGCAAATACAAAATGAAAGCTGAATGGAAAAAAAAAAGAGAGATACTCACATACCAAAAATCTCAACTGCATTCTGAAGATGTAAAATCCAAATGCAGAACATGCTATAGTCTGACAGACTTGTTACAGTGTTTGGTATGTCTTCTGTTCTCTGACTTTACCCCTAACAGCACTCAGGTATTTCCACTGAAGGGGGCTGATTTCTTGTGACTGTTGCAACGACTCCTATATTGCTTTTCCAGCAATTTCACCCTGATTTGTGCAAGAATCAGAATTAGGATTACACAATGGATTATTAAACAGGTGAAGAGGAAGTGAGCCATCTCTACTTGCAGGGATGACTGTGTCTTTCTGAGAGGGACAAGCTTTCTACCTCGCTCGGGATTTCACAACCACAAAAAACCCCAAACCCAACAAAAACCAAAAGCGACCAACAACTTTTAGGTCAGTTTTTCCACCTTAGTGGCTTCAAAGCACTGCCTTTGACACCTTTTGTCACCTTTTGACATCACTGAAGCAATTAAAAATTGCTGTCTGTCAATATCTGCTCATCCAGTGCTTTTGATCAGTCCTCGGGTGTGGATGATTGTCTCCGACCTTCAACATCCATTCCTTTCATCCCCGTTCTAGTGCTTAGCAACATTCCTGTACTTAGCCTGTCCTAACACTTAAAACTAAACTTCACTTGTAGTAAACAATGATGAAAAATCACTAAAGCAATCCTTTTGTTCACTGTGGTGACATTTCCTCTAATTAAATTTTCATCTCTGAAGGTATTTGGGCCTCTCTAGTCCATCTGGGATATGTTTGCCCTCAGCATTGCCTCAGGCCAAATGTATTTTTGTTGATACGCTGAACAGCATGATGTCCTCAGTGACAGTGGGTATTCCCCACTGGTGGTTTATTTAGAAGATTATTTCACCAGTTTCAAAGTACTTTTTCTGAAGTTTTTTTTCTTTTTTTTTTTTTCCAAAAGAGAGAGCAAGTGCTGAGTGCCCCCCAGTGCCCTCTCTTCTGTGAATCCGTGGGAGTTTATGTTCTTTTCAAGGAGTTTTTGGAACAGGCTATATGTAGACATATGATGTGAGAGAGGAGACTGTGCTTCCACAGAGGTCAAGAGCCACTTGAGGGACTTTCCCCTTCATAATACTTTTCTGTGGTTTAAACATCAAATGCAATTAAACAGATTAGGGGAAACTGATTTGGGAAGGGAATTCTGACTCACCATACAAAGAAAAATAAAATACTACATGTAGCAAGAGGCTTTGCAGGCCTCCTGTTATTACTCTGTGGTAGGACGTGCCTGGCAGTAAAAAAGGCTTCCATCTTTTTACAATTCCTGTAGCACCTCTCTCAGCTCTTCTCTCGGCAGCCAAATTGCAAAAGGTCATTTTTGCACACATGCACCAAGTACTGCAGTGAAAGATATAGTTTATTGACTTCAAAAGAGAAAGGCATGGATCACTGCAAAATGTAATGGAAGTGTTTTCTCATTTCCATTCGGATAATAGAGGCCAGTGGGACAAATGTCTCCATATTGGCTATGCATCATAGATGCTTTCCTAATTCTTTTGAGATTAAATAGTCTCATCCCAAAGAAGAGATTGCCTGAGTTCTTTTAGTATAATTGTTGATTTGACTGGACTGCCTCTCTGATGTAATTTAGGAATATCCTATTTCAGTAAAAGCTGAGGTTACATTTTCAAGGGAATCTGATTATTCGGTAATTAACATTCAGAAATAATTTTATCATACTGAGAGACCTGGGCAAAGGTAGCAGCCTTCATTACCAGAAACTAGCACTTTGCAAATTACTTCTCAAACTTCTTCAAACCCTACACGGTCTCTCTTCCCACACTGAAATGAATGTAAGGACAGCAGCTTGCTGTAAGGAAAGGATGTGGAGAAAAATAGGAACAAGCCACCTGTGGATTAATGGCAATTTTGTGGTTAAAATTCACTAATTCTAAATAAAATCATGCTGTTTGGAAAGCAATATTATCAGCTTCCAAGGTTGTATAGTTTGAAATCTCCTTGCTGTGGAAGTCAAACCCGGTAACATTTAAGGAGTTGCTTTCTGTGATAGGTTAAAAATGCTGGAATGTCACAATGACAATAACAGGTCACTTAAGAGATCGTGAATGGTTTGGCTGTCCCTGTTACTTGGATTGTGTGTATCTTACTGTTGCACACCCCGAGGAGGTGTACTGTCATTTCCACTTCTGCATGGAGTGAAAAATTGGGGTGTAGAAGCGACGGATTGGATCGATTACAGTGGTTTATGCTGACTTTGCTCAGATCCAAATAAAACAAGTTAAAGAGGAAGACAGTAGAGATCAGGACCTGTATTGTCCTANAAAATTCACTAATTCTAAATAAAACCGTGCTGTTTGGAAAGCAATGTTAATGGTTTAAGGTTTCAGACTTTGCTTTTGCACTACAAAACCCGCTTGTCTGTGGCACCTGTATAAATGCAGAAGTCCTCTTAGGATACATCTCTGTAACTCTGGATTAACCTCTAAATGAAATCAAAGCCTGGCAGTGGTGGGCAAACCCCCTGGCTAACCACATCTATGCCAAAAAGCCTGGAGAGACGGGGATGTTTGGTCTGGAAGAGAAGTGGCTTACTCCCGAGAGAATGAAGTTATTGCAATGACTGCCTTGGTAGTTTTGGATAAGCTCTAAAGGGTTGAAATAGCAGCTTGGCAAGTTCTGAGAAGTTGTACATTATCCTTCAGGCTTTTAGACAAATTTTACCTGAATTTGTGGTTATACTTTCCGTCTCTGAAATGCTGAGTTACGCAAGAGGTGCTGAAATCTGTGGTGGTCTGTACTGACAAAAAACCCAAGCTGATGTCTCTTTGCTTATAAACTGAGCAAATGTATGTGCATCCTAAAAAAAAAAGTAAGTTCTTATGTCTTTATAGCAATAATTTCTAGTGCCGTGCAATCCCATCTTAGGGCAAAATATCTGTTCAGATAAAAAATAGCAAGCCAGAAGAGATTTGCATAAAAAGCAAAGAAAAAGTATTTTGTGACTGTTCCATTCAGGTGATTGCTCCACTGCTTACAAAGAACTCTTCTAATAAGGATGCTGATCTCTTTTTTAGGAAAGCCTTGAGGAAATACAAGGACCTTCAGAACCTACCTAGAGAAGACACCTCATTCTTCTGGAAACTTGTCAAACTCAAGGAAGACAAAGCCCTTTTTTTACTGGCTTGACGCAGCCCAGGTAGGAATGCACCTGGCACTGGATGCAGACAACAGCTGTCTCACCAGCATCCATAATCTGTACTGGTGGCTTCCTGGCTGTACCTGTGTGCCCTGAATGCAAAAAAGCATCTGTTTCACATTTATTCATTTACTCAGATGGCATTATCTACATTACTTGCTACCTTTGGACACAAGACTCTCATTTATAATTCATAGTACACAGATGCTTACAGAGAGTAGAAGCTTTGGCTACATTACCTGTCACTCTTAGTATATTTTGTATTCATGGTGGGTAAATACACAAGTATAAAGCTGCCATATTGTGTATGACTATCTATAATGCATTAGCAAACAGTTGTTTGATCATTTATACTGTCATTCTTTGTGGTTGAAATGATGTTGGAATGAAAAATGTAAGAAACTATGGGTTCACTCTCTCTGGTTTTCTTTTCTTCTCTTCTCTCTCTCTTTTTGTGTGGTGTTGGTCCTTGCTAAGTTTTTTGGAAAATGAAGGTGATTTTGTCTTGTTTTGTTTCTCTTGCTCTGCTCTTTGTATGATTATCATTCAGTACTCGGTCAGCTATTCAGCAAGTTCACCACTGCAGCTGGCTTCAGAAGAAGATGCTTCCTATTCTTTGCTTTCATAGGCTCATAAATCCAGCCTGCTGAGAATATTAAAAGGAGAAAAATACTCAGGCAAGAATAAAGCATATCAAAAAGAGAAAGTGAATGTAACTGGGGAAACATTTACTCAAGATTACATATTAAGCAATTTACTCTTTAGTACTGAAAGAATAGAGAGAGAGAATATATTAACTGTACTTAACAAGAGCCCACTGCATCCATCAAATGCAGTTAAAAATGGCCATTTTTGAACAAGGAGAACATTCTGTATACCTTGTATTGTTTTTAAAAGGTATTTTTAGTGCAGCGAATATTAAAGAATGTCATTGTCCCTTGCATGAGCTCCCACTCATTTTTTTAGGAGGGCAAATTTGCCAGAGATGCTTGACTTAAGAACCCATTAAAATGAAAATGTGCTCGGGAGCCTTGCAGGAATAGTGCTTGAAGACATGGGCGCCAAGCATGCTTGGCAGCCTGGAAAGCTTACAGAGCTCTCCTAACAGGAATGCCATCACATTAAAGAATTAGCATAGCCCCAGGCAACAGTCTTTTTTTTTTTTTTTCAGTAGATGTGAATGACATTTTGTATCTGAGGCACATTTTTATATATTCCTTATCCACACGTAAGTTTTTTATGAGTATGTTAAAAAGCAAAAGGTTGGTTTGTTCCTGTTGACATTTGTTCCTATTCCTCTCTCTCTCTGGGCACAGCATCTCAAATAAAGCTCTGATGTTCATCTCTCCTTCCACAACTTTCTCTCTTCCTCCACAAATATTACTACCCTCTCCTCCTCAGACTTTTTTTTTTTTTTTCTGCTAGACAGAATCTGTTCTGTCATTCTTTCTAATCTCTACCAGATGCCACAAATTCAGCAAAACTCCCACAAAAATCTCTGTAGTCTTTTACCTTTCAGAAGTACCTCCAAATGCAGTCTTTGAAAATGCAGATAAAGCATATTAATAAATACAGGAAGAATCTGAATATCAGTAACTGAAAAGCAAAAATGAACTTCTCTTTTCACTGCCCCTAGTCTATGAGAATTGAAGTTGGAGAAAATTGGAGAAATAATCACTCAGTTACCTCATCAATCAAACCAGCAGCTTAGGCTGCTAATTATTCCCTGGTGGGGATACCTGAGAATTACAAATATTTGGCTCTACTGACCACTCGCCACAGAAACTTCAGGTTATTGATTCCTCTACATGAAAATAATCCCCTAACTCTCAGTTTCCTTCTCTTGGGAAATCTTCTTGCATAAAGTTATCTGACAAAGAACATATAACCAGCAAATACAGCTGCTGAGAGCTAAGCTTCACAATATCCTAATGGACTCCATTTTATCCAATTGCTTTGTGTATTTGCAATCTAGCAAAAAAAACCAAACAAATGTGTTTTTTTCTCCACATTAGTTGAAACCTCTGTGTAGAAGCACCTTTCATCTTCGTTCAGTAGGCTGCACAAAGCCTGAAAGTGAGCACTGGGGAGGCTGGGTCAGGAACCTGCAGTCATTTCTGGTTTCCTACGTACACGTGGTAGAGTTTGAAATCTCTCCATCCTTCAGGCTGCTGCAAATTGTTCCTTCAGTCTTTGCTGATCAGTCAGCAGAGTAATCTCACTGCACCGATGGTGTTTATGTGGGCAAGAACACAGCCCTGGCCTGGGTTTGGTGGCTTGTTTCTCAGCGGAACCCAGGAATGAGGAGTGCCAAAACTCTCCAGTGCCTGGGAGTGGTTACTGGAAGTGTTTTGCAGAGCTGTGCCAGGAGAAGAATGAGAAGAAGAATGTTTCCATGCATGAGCTTCCTACAGTTTGTCCCTGACAAACTCCAGATATAGATTCCCGTTGTAGAGACTGTGAACAGCTAAGAGCAGAGAGGGAGCGAATTAGGTCAGAGAGCTGCCAAGCCATTTGAGTGAGATCTCAGAACGTACGGTTTTTAGGCGACCTTGGTAATTGCATGCAGGGGTCAAATGTTCTCTCTCTGGTTTTCCATCCACAGTTCAGAATTTCAATGGCTATATTATATGTCAGGCTATCCTCCCAGTTTTTAACCAAGCTCTGTTCCAATTTTCAGCAATTGCATCCTAGATACCTGAAGCTTCTGGCTGCATGACTTTGGAAAGCTGGTATCGATGTTATTAGCACTAATTTCTCTTTTAAAGCATGGAGGAAAACCTCACTGCTAGTCCCTAAAAATATCTGTTGCAGGAGGTATTTTTTTCCCCTCTCACAGTGGACGCCTGCCCAACACTCAGAATCTGGTATCATAACTTTCATGGCCCAGAGCCTGAGAATCCTCATACATCACAGCAGTCTTAAAATCCACGGCAGCTTAAATCCATAAACACTCAGTAAAGACAGTTACAACAGATTTTCACACTTCCATAAAAAATGCCCTGCACAATTCTGGTATTTTTTTTTTCAGGAAAGCCCTCGTTGCCTCACTGTTCTCAGGCCACTTTGCTATGAGGATTTGTTATCTCGGCTGACAACTGCACTGAAGCCTATAATAAGAATTTCCTTCTTTTGCTCTAACAAGTAAATTCCCTGTTTTCTGAGAATCCTCTCTAGGAAGGCAGTGCTGAATGTGTATCAGACTTGAAAAGAAAGCCTATCTACGCTACCATTTTCGCTTTTTATTTTTCTGCTTTGCAACTCAGCTCACGTCCAGCTCGAAGAAGCAATTCTGCGTTGAAAATGCTGCAGCTGGTTTCCTCCAGTGCTCCCCCCATTCATAGCAAGGGAGGCAGCGGTGGGCTTACGCAAGATCGGTTTAAATGAGAAATCAATACTGGTTCCTCACTTCCTACAAAAGAGCTGAACTGGGCTGGATTGGCTCCAGGGAGAAAAAAGGAGTCGAGTGGAAAAAACTGGCTGCCAGTGGGATAGGTACTCTGCTGCCTACGAGGCTGTTTGGGTCTCTGCCACTGAACCCATCACAAGAAGTCTGAGATAACCTGGCTTACCTCCTACCATCTGGTTTTGACTGGACGATAAATATTGGAAAAATAAAAGTTGGAAGCATTTTTTCCCTAGGCGTGTATTAGCTTATAAATAACATAAATGTTTCTGTTCAGCATCAGTAGGAATTTGTACTTTATACTGTACTAACCAGTTACAAAAGGGATTGGAAACTTGTTCTGCAGATGAAAAGTGGAATCATTGGTGTGATTCCTTGTTCTACAGCTAAGGAGAAATATGTGATCTAATTAGCAATTCCATCAGACATTGCTCAGTGATTGGAACTTAGTTTCACAGGGTCTCACTTGACAAGACTCTATTTAATCTCTTGTATTTAAATTTTCTGTGGAATAAATCTCAGGAAAGTTCACATTTCTGAAATCTGCGCCTGCGTGCGATTTTAGTGAAATGAAAGAAAAGCCAATGACAGTACTGGAAAAGCTGTAAGAACTGCAGCGTTGTGATTTGCTGGCTGGTCAGTCAGTTTGGTTCTTTAAGCTCTCCTGGTAGTGTGCAGAATGCAGAGCCATATGCTATGACCTGTCTTTAGACCCTCTGTTGTCATTTAGCAATACAACAGCAAATACGGAAGGAGGATATTTTTGCTGAAGGTCCTTCCTGCACTGAATTCAGATTCATGGGGACCTGCTGTTCTCCAGGTAGTTCCAGAACTAGAGAGGCAAAGGGTGAATCTCATATGGGGAAAGAGACAAGGTGCAAACCCTAACTTCTCTTTTTTGACTCCTTTGTGACTGGATGTTCACAAAGCTCTGTAATACTGCGATAACCAGTACATCTGACTGGTGGGTACAGGTAGAGAACTCTGGGAAGACTGCAGAAGAAATCGTTCAACAGCAGGCACAAATGGATGTGAACTGGAAGGAGCCCCCACTAAGTACAAAGAGAAAAGATGGGTTCTAAAACCAGGAAGGTAGCTGAGGAGAAAGATTTCATATTAAGATCACTGACATTGAACACATTTGACTGAAACACGAGCATCTCTGTTGTTCAGACAAACGGACAATAGTTGTTCTCCTAAGGTCTCTAGTTAAAGCTGGTGAACAGTCACATGCTGCCTGAATGAAATACTGCAGGCTCTCTTGGGGTGTTTTTGAGGTCAGTTTGAGTACAGTAAAGATGGCTATTCATGCTCTCCATCCTGACTCCTGCACAGTTTATACAATTTTAATAGCTCGCCCAGCCTCGAAATCGTAAGGTTTCCTGTGGTGTGGTGAAGATCTGCTCAGAATACTAACAGAGCTGTCAGCAATCGGACCTTGAGGCAAACGTGTACGCTTTGCCTATGTAATTTGGTTTAGTAGTTGTTGTGATCACTTGTTGGATCAAGGCAAATAATGCTTGTATTTTTTGTGTATTGACAACGGTATCATTATTAATGTCTTTCCAGTATCTCCTGTATGGAAGCATGGGAAGTCACACACTGTGAACTATGGAAAGAGTGGAGCAATGTGCTGATACTCAGAAAAAGGTGAGGAGTGAACAGAGGGGAAGGAGGAGGGGGAGAGAAGGGAAAGGAGGGGATTTGTGTCTTAAAAAGCCATGTTTCACCGCCTCAGATGCACAGGGAAAAGAGAAGAAACCAGTAATATATCATATCTGAGTTCTTTATCAGTCATCATACCTGAGGATTATTTGGTAATTCTACTCTGGATTTTATCTGTAAATTCATGTTAACCTTTTTGTTTTGGGGCAAGCAGGAGAATGTGCCTGAAGTTATCACTTAATACTTCAAATTATACTGAAGTATGTTGTGGCCTGTGTGTCCACACTGTAAATTGAAAGATTGTGTCTTCAGTTTCTAGATGGCAGCTCTCCAGTGATCTCTCTCTGCACAATCCTTCCCAGATTAAAGTAATGATTAAAAATTAGGAGGAAAAAAAAAGTGTTCTATAGTTTCCTCTTATCTCTTTACATTTAAAGTCTGTGTTGTTTCTTTCTGTATATTGACTGACCTATGGGTTCATAGGTCCCTTATGTACTTACAAGGCTAAGCCAAAATCTTTTAAAGCACAACAGTGTCATCTATCAGCAAAAATAATTTAGATCCCCTCAACTCCATCTATTCTACTGGCACATAGCTGCTTTTTCCTGACATGTCACAGAAATTTCACCTTGCTAATATGAGCTTGGATGTGCTCCCTATGAAAACCACTTTGTCCAACAGTAGAAGTGTTGTTCGTAGGTCAATACAAGCATCACTCTATATGAAATGATGTATATTCCTACCCCCACAGGCAGGATTTGTTCCACTGCCTGGTTCAGTATTCGCTAGCTGCATGGTGGAGCTGGATTGGTACCCAGAAAGTCTCAGATACAAGAGTTTGTGACTTTGTGACTCTGTTAGAATGTTAATCAGGGATCATGGGAGTTTTTCTCTTGTCCTTAATGTGGAAAGTTCTTAATGTCTTACCACACAGGTTTTGTGCCACCCGGGTGCAGGGTACCTTGAGGATGCTGTCCACTATTCAGAAGCCAGGCATTTTCCTCTTTCACATTACTTGGTACTGCATAAGCACTGAGCAGTGACACCCAGTATGTTTTTGGTGCTGTTTCCTGGTTTCACTTATTGATCTGAACCAGTAGCTATTGTTGCTTTGATCCCGTTCAGCTGTTCTTGCATTTCTTCAGGTGTTTCTTAATGGTTCAAAGAGATACTTGAAAGAGCTTCACTATAAAGTGAAATCTCAAGTTTTCCTGTGGTCCTGTTTCTACTAAGTGAATCTTTAAAATCTCTACAAGTACATGTGTTTGCCAGAGTTCCTAATAGAATTATGTGTTCATCCATTTTGTGTATTCTGCACGTTTTCCCATTTCTTACTACTAAAGTGTTTCTTGAGACGCTGTCAGTTTGGCTAGTTTTGCCCAGGTACAGTAGCCCACTTCTTGTTGCCTTCTGCAGATAATTGACTCCTTCATCCTTCTGCCTGTTTCCATGTAGAATTGTAGGACCTCAGAGCCCACCAAAATTCACTGTTTTAGAAATACTTGAGTTGCTAAAAGTAAGGTCATAATTGAGGTACTCAGGTTCTGGATTGCCCTGGTGTTTTAATAATGTTACTGTTTTGCCAGCATATCTTAAAATTTCATCTTTATTTACAAATTATCATCAGTGAAATCTCTAAAAATAAAAACTCTTGAGGGAATACCAATTCAAACCTGATGGATACTGGCTGGTATGCCAGTGCTGTTATATTATGCAGGCTTCAGTCTGAAACTGGTTTGATTTCCACGGGTTTACCTGGTCCAGATCCATGGCTGCCTGCTTAAAGGACTGCGGTACAAGTTGCTGAATTCCTAACTTTATTTGCCTTCTTCACAGTTAGTTTGGTTGGCCAAGAAGAAGATGAATTTTTACTTCACCAGAAACTTTCTACACTTGAAAGCTTGCTTGCTTCCTTCATTTCTTTCCTTCTTTCTTTGTTTTTTTTTTGAACCCAAAGCTTCTGGTATCTGTAGACAAAGGAAATCAGATTGTCCTTCATACTGAGAATCAAAGGCTTCCATGGCTCATGGGTGCCAACCGGCTGGGCTTCCTCAGACTTTCCCCTCACAAAGAATTTTAAGGAGATTTATTTTCAAGCAAAAGTTAAGCAAAATGAAACATCAATCCTAAAAAGGTACAATTGCCTGTCAGTTGAAGAACTATTCCCGCAAGTACAGGAGTAGCTTTGTATTTTGGGAAGGGCAGGCAAGTGATGTCCCCTAAGGTCAAGAATAGAGACATAATCTGACATACCATTAGCACAAAATTTGGAGTATTTCAGGGTGCATTTATATTATTTTCACAAGTACAGATATGCACCTAAATCTCTAGCATTTCAATGATTGAAAAACAGAGGAGATAAACATGAAAAACCAAACCAGTAAGTTTGAATATAAATCAACATTTTGAAAAGACCAAGAATTATTTTTATATTTTAGATGGCAGAATACTTTCAGTCATCAAAGAGAATAAGAGAAGATAAACCAAACTCACACTAAATAAAAAATATTCCTACAATGGAGAGAGAGAGAGAAACAAAGACAAGAATAATGACACAGAATGATAAGGACCTCGTGAAATTTCATATCATACTTATTACTTATAGATTGTATTTCCCACTTTCATATATTATGATGAGAAAAGCCATGGATAAAGATATAGCTTATAATCAGCACAAATGATTGCCATCTACTTTTAGGACAGGAAAAAATAACAAAAATGATAAGAGAAATTTCATATAATATTAAAAGCTGAACTATTGTTACTGCCTTAATATAGTATAAAATGAAAGACTGTGATGATGACCTAGTGACTGGTAACTTTTGAGGGTGATAATATGTTAGTAACGTGGAGATAAAATTACTAATTTTCCTTGGAGACAGATGAAACTGAATGGGAAGTTCATGGAACAGGGACCCGAGCTGTTCTCTCTGAATACGGTCCTAGTGCTGCAGGTCTCCCAGGGAGCAAGCAGCACAGCACGGGGGCTTTCAAATTTTGACATTCTAGAATTTGCCAATTCCCAATCTGACTGATTGGAAAAGACCCAGGTGGGGGGTGTGTGAAGGTGTGAAAGACTGCAGTCTTGGTGGGAAGATCTTCCTTTTTCTGTTCAGCGAATTGCTGCAAACATTTTTTTCTCCTGGAGAACTGTTCCATAAACAATTTTGTCACCATGACTGGATTGTGTAGAACATCCTGGAAGGCACTCTTTGTTTGTCTGTAAAAAATGCCTTCTGTTGGACTGGAAGATTCAGACCGTGGGTATAAAAGGAGCTGCTTTTCATCCCTCAGTTTCTGTCTTGCTGCCATTAGTTGTGATTCTGTTCGTAGCAGTTGTTGTTTAAGGCTTGCCATGCTTTCTGATAGCTTTGCCATTAGGTCTTTTGGAAAGTGTGAGTTATGGAAATGCTCGTTCTGAGTTTCCATGGTTTATATCACACACAACTGTGAAACTAAAGGCAATGTCTGGTGTGGGGGAGGACGGAAGGGGCTGAAATATAAAAAACATTTTCTTTGCTGGCAGGGATGAACTCTTCTATAGATAAAAAGCACACAACACATGTATGGGTAACTGCTAAAATCAATCTGAGGAGTTTTGATTACATCTGTGCCCTTCTGACTTTGTCTATGTTTTAAATTGTAAGTGTTGTATTGTCTACATGAACACTGCAAAATCAGCCCATTCCATGGAAACCTTTGTGAAGGTTTGGGATATTTACTTCTAAATGTATAAATCTCTTAACGCTTTCAACCTGAGAACTGAGCAACAGATACATAGACCCGCTGATGCTCACTTCAGCAAACATCATCTCAGCTATAATCCTTAATCAATGCTCTAGCTTCTAGCCCTTGTGACTCGCCAGTGTGTGGAACTTGCCCTCCATGGGCCTGATTACCAATTAGGGAACAAGAAACATATGCTCCGAATCACAGTTCAGTTTACTGAAAATGTTTGAACACTGACATCAAATACTAGTGTATCTACAAATGTGTGCATAAGCTTTTTCTAATCTCTCAGGACATTAATTACCAGGTCTTCGGTCTACTTTAGAGCTAGACAGACACTGAATTATCAATGGATTTTGAACCATCTGTGAACTGTATCACTGAGAGTCTTGAAACATTCAAATCAAGTGTGAAATTTCATCAAAAGACACAAATGCACTACTAAAGGATGAACATTTATTAGCCTGATGTGACATGTAGTATACGGGTGGGCATGACAAAAAGCATTCTCCCTTAAAGAGCATTCTGTGCAGGAGCAGAGGCTCTAATATGGCACTGAATGTGATGCACCCTTCCAATGTGTTTTTGTTTTCCAAGTAAGCAAAGAAGAACAAACCCAGTATTCCTTAGAACGTGGACACTAGTTTATGTCCAAAGTACTACATTAAATATGGGAGGTACACTAATGAGTGTGCAATTAGCAATAGCTGTAATATTACAACAGGTATGTTTTAGGAACACTAAGAAGAGCTTCTGTCTGTCTGTCTTCATAAAGTAAAATGCAAGAACTATTTCCTCGAGAACAGGAAGGCAGTGATTCTGGTACTAAAGTCTTACAACAAACAATTTTCATAGCTCTAGTTATTTTTTTTTCCTAATGATTAATTACACTCAGTTGACTGTATTTATGGTATGAAATTGTCTGGCTTGAAGTTCCATCTGTTTAAGCTTGCTACATCTGTGTTAACAGAAGAAACCGGCCACATACAGATACCTGCTTTTCTCACAAGCATGTTGATGCTCAGGTTGTTTACCAGCTCTTTATCTAAGTCCACCTTGTGGACTCTGGTAACATTTCAGACAACACTCAGGTTTTCAAACTTGACTAACTTTTTATGCCATATGGTATGTATGATAAACTCTCCAAATGCTCATAGCATTCCACAGATAATGGGAAATTCAAAACCTAATCTAAACCAGAAGCTGTGAGGCTCTCTTAGAAGTACTTCCAAAGTGGACATTTCCTTGTCTGTCTCATCAGTAAGGCCTGACAGAAGACAGTTGGCCTGAGAGAGACAGGAAAAAAAGGAATATATTTGTGTACTACACCACTTCAGATCCAGGAAACCTTATCACAGACTGAGGTATAGAAGATAGTCAACCAGGGAATCCAAATTAGGGTAGTTTCATACCCAGCAGTTCGGGACTTCCCAAGCAGTCCCACTGAAATCATGGCTACAATGAAATACTGATCATTTTTTAGTTCCAACAGTAAAGTCTTTAACACAGATTAGGATCAGTACATTTGGCTTTGATACCAGCGCGTTAACTCTCTTTGTGGACAGGGATGATTTTCTAAAGAAGTGTCAAGTGGTCATAAAGTACACAAGGAAGAAGAAGGTGACTGCTGTTTAAATGTGTCTAATGGAAAAAATGGCATTTGCCTATCATTTTTACTTTGCTTTAAGAAATATCATTCACAGCAAATCTAAGACTTGGTAAAATTCATAATTTTTTTGTTAAGTACTAACATGTTAACTTATTAAGTATGACTAAACTTAAAACATTTAAAAGCCTTTTATTGCACATTTTTTACTTATCAAGGTATGGCTCCATCAGTAGCACGTTTGTTCCTTCACAAGTAGAACTGCCTGCTGGTGACCACCAAGAACTCCTTACATGCTCCTCAGTTCACTGCAGAATTCCCAGCACTGAAATGCTAGAAAACAAAACCCTTAAAAGCTTCCTGCTTTCCAAGCCCTAAGCCAGTGGACTGACTGATGTTTTTATGACAACATTGGGCACAGAGTGAAAGGCTTAGATGCAAAACTTGTTTTTTTTCAAGCTGTTTTAAAATTGTTCAAGGAACATCTGAAAATGGAACCACAGAATGACAAGTGCTATTTGAAAATGCAGGTATGAGGGCAGGCAGATGAGATTACATTTTCAAAACCATATAGTGTCAAAGTTTCTGCTGTTCTAAATGTTGGTGGAAGTTAATTATCCAAATGCTTCAATTTCTGGAAATTCCAGGCATTAGTTGTCGATACAGGGTTAAAGCACAGCTCGATCTCCTCTCATGGATGCACCTCTTTCCTTACAATTGCAATTCTTCATGATCTAAGGGCATGTTTAGGAAATAATTTCAAACAGAATGAGCTTAAAGATTTCTTCCCATAGAATAGTTTTGCTGTGTCTAGGATATTTCCACAAATTTCCACCAGAGTCAGTATTTGAACAGAATATCAGTTAGTTTTTCTTTGTTAAATTACAACTCACAGACTAGGCAGTTAGATGTGGATCCTGCAGAGTTTGGGTTCGGGTTGTAAAGGACCTTTAACGGCCCAACCCCTCTGCTGTGAGCAGGGACATAATCAACTAGATCAGGATAGGAAGGCTCAAGAGCAACGCTGCAATAAGCAAACCATACCAATTTCATTTTCAGCTCTTCCTTGACTGTTCTACCCCAGATTTTCAACTCCAGTGGACGCTTCTCAGTAGGAATAGAACTTGTCTCGCAGATATGATACACCTTCTTACTAAAATAATGCTCTGAATTTTAGATAAAAGCTTTGCATTATAAATGTACAAAGCATTCTGCCAGGGCGTGTAATAAATCTGCCTTCAAATATCACTCTGATGTATAATGTATAACAAAAAAAAAAAAGGGAATAGAACCATTTTAAAAGAAATAGGCACTTTTTTGTCTTACTGTCTTTTAAATCTTTCCTAACCCTTCAAAATGTGGATGGCCAGTTACCACTCAGAACTAGGAAACTGGGTAAGCACTGCACTTAACTTCCTGACTTTAACAGGGATCTTTAAATAACAAAGATTAGCCACTCTTAAAAAAACAGAGGAAAAAATACTTTCTTTTATTGAGTACAATGACTACACTCATTTCACGGTGAAGTCATCCCTTTATCTGATAGTTCATTTACTGCCATTCCTTTCAAAATGTCACACTTTAAAAATATAAGAAAAAAAAAACCTGAGGTGATCCCGTGATGGCTTTCAGATACCATACTCTTGAGAGATCTTTTATCTTTTTTTTTTCATACTGAACGTGCAGGGCTTTTGTTTCTGAAGGTATGTGCAGGCAGGCTTATTTCTCATGTTAGAAAAGCCATGGAATTAAAAAAAAAGTGGACCATAACCATCTTTTCTTAATGTTGGAAAGCTGCATTTGACATTCAACTTTGCCCCTCCCTGAACATGAGTTTGGGGAATTATTGTATTAAAAGTAAAAGAGAAAGTTTTACTTTCTTAACATAGTACAATTTTGTTTCCAGCAGCAAAATAAGATGGGATTTCAAAGGGAGTTTGAACAGGAACTAAGGGATTGAGGCAATCAAAGCTATTTAATTCCAGAGAAGCTGGAAATCAGTTCTACCAGAATATTTTGTTGTTATCCACATTGTTCTTATACAGAAGTTGTAAAGCCATAAAATGTCACAGCCCGCTTTTCCATTTTATGAAACAAAATAATTATTCATAAACATGCACTTCTGTCAGACATACAGTTGTGTTGAAAATTGGGCACAATTTATGTAGCCATGCACCTATTACAACCACCACCTAGGAAACGGTGCTATGGAAGAATTATAGACATGGTTTTGTACCCTTTCTGTAAGGAATTCTTATGTGCACAAGCAGCCCTGTCAATACTGATGGAATTACTCGTGTGAATAATGACTACTGGGTAAGCCAGGCCTGCAGAATCAGCTCATGGATGACTTGCCCACGTAGGGAATCTTTTACAAAATCAAAATGGCAGGAAGATCACTGCTTTGCTTGCAGGATTAAAATTCTTGCCATGGTGGTAAAATGCAGAAATGGGAAAAGGAAAAAAAAAATATGTAAGGAAATAGTCAAACTCGGGTCTTCAGTTCTTATTTGCAGGCACAGTGCCATTTTCTCTCATTGAAGCACTTTCATTAGTAGAGAGGAACAGATGATAAAATCTGCAGAAGTTACTGAGATCTTAATGAAGTAAATTCTTGACTGCATTTTATTTTGTCACTGTTTTGTTTCATTTCCCATTTTCCTTATTAGTATAATAAGCCACATGGAACTTCCCTTTTTAACACTGGTAGGGAGGAAAATGGAAAGAATTTGCTATTCTAATATAATATACAATTCATTGTATGCATTAAAATATGCATGTCCTCTACTTCAAAAGGCAGTTTTTGAATCATTCATGAAAAAAAGTAATCTACATCAATAAAAAAACAGCTTTGCAAAATTCACAGGAAAACACATTCTGGAATGTGCAGAATGGCCAGCAGAGCTGACATTTTCCTTCTCTCCATTCCCCCTTCTCTTTTTTCATTTTCTACTCCCCTCCCACTAACATCTCTGAGAGTGTATACTAAATCTTTTATCCTTAATTTTATATTGTCTGTATCTAATATGCATGCAAGTTCTGTGTGCATTGTAATCCATAAAAATGATATTTATAAGAATTGCAACACCAGCAACCTACATCAAAGGTGGAATAGAAATGATAAATTTTCTCTATGAAAATGTGCAGGATTTCTACAAATATTAATTTGACAATAGAGGATAAACCAAACAAACTGAAGTCTAAAACCAAGAGGCTGCCACATTCAGCTGACATTCACAAAAACTGCCAAGTTGTGCAGAAAAGCAGGTGGTGTCCCATGTTGGCCTTCAGTTAATCTGAACAGTGCTAATATTCCTGGCTATTGACAATCTTAGTTCATCATGGAGTGTCACTGCTCTCGAGGAATAGACTTTCCTATGGCTAAGGTTATTACTTCACCTTGTGAAAAACACAAACTGCTGTCATCTACCCCGGCTATTATTTAATTTAGCCCTGATAGCCAGTTAGTGTTATATTATCAGCCAGTCTTCTTCTCCCACTTTTTGCTTCTAGTTTCATAAGAATTTGTCAGTACAAAGCTTTCCTTTTCTGGATTACCCTCTTACCACAACAGGAACCATGAATTCCCAAAGAAAATTCAGGTGATTCAGTTCAGAAACATCTGTATTGAAAGCAAATCAGCAGCTTTTTTGTATATGTAGGAAAAAGAAGTCAGCACTAATAGAAAAGACTGCAAATTAACATTACGTATTATTAACCAGCTTATTACTCATCTTCAAAATTCATACTTTTTTTTATTTCCTTAGCAGAGTACATAAGGTAAACTCCCTAGCAAGAGGCTCTTAATCATGTGCATGTTTGAGATGCCTAGAATAGTATCCATCTGATTGCAGTCTGTAGTCTAATTGTAGTCAACGGATGCCCTTAATAGCATCTCCCGACTGCTAATTTTGCTTTATGGTACTTTACATGTAATCTTAGCAAACAGAATCAGTGGCTCTTCCTGTTTAAATCTGAATAATGCTCTTTGCATACTATGTTTGGGGAAATTCATCACAGGAGTATTTCTTTGACTGCATACATTATCCTAAATAAATTAGGATATATATGTGTATTTACCATAAAAGCAGTATATGCTTAAAATGGGAAACATCTAAAATACAAAGGAATGTTTCACATGTGTACTTGTTGCATATTCAGTGCAGAAGGTTAGTGTGTTTCTCACATGAGTGCCTTGCTCCCTTCCCTGTTCAGACTGAGAGGCTGCAGAAGCAGGGTTTGAACGTGTAAACTATAGTCTGAGTGAATTACTGTTAACACTATAGAAGCGAGAAGTCCCAAAGAGTGAAGATTTAAAAGATTTATTTCTTGGACTTGGAAGGTTTTTTATGTATTTATTTTTTAATTCAAGTCAGATTTACATCTCTCATACACTAGGACACTTGTTATGCTCTGACAGTATAAAGAGACCAGTATGTTAAATAAGCAATGTGAAATTACATTTGCGCAAATGAAAATTAGAACCAAAGTAGCTGATGGGTCTGGTTCTGATCATTTACACCAGTGTTACAGCTCTGCAGCCCAAGTTTAATTAGCAGTGTTAATCATGATTGATCAGTCTCATGGAAATTGGGGGGGGAATTGCATTCTCTTTTCCAATGACTAAGTCTTGGAGCCAGTGAGATGGCAGAGAGATGTGATCAGCTCTCTGATTTTAAGGCCAGGCCTGACTCCAATGAAATTGGAAGCTGCTGCCAAGGAGCTTAGTGTTGTCAGGTCCCGGGCATGGTGCCACTGGAAAATAGCCACGTTGGATTTCTGTTCTGCTGTCCCAGCTCACCCCACGTGTTGGAAGGAGGCATGGAAATGCAGAGCCCAGCTGTAGTGCAGATGCATCAGCTCAGATGCCTGCTCTCTGGAATACTTGTTTCTGGGTTATAGCACAAAGGGACTAAAACCCAGCTTCTGAATCTGCTGTTCTAAAACAAGTAAGCTTATTAATGGAAAAGGAGTAGCGAAGTTAGACAAAAGTGGAAACAGAGTGGATGCTCAGTATACAGAACTCCAGGCACCCAAGCAAAAAATGCCCTGTGCAGTGAATGGAAAGATGAGGTCTAAGAGAGCTCAGTGCAGAGCTGGAGTCGCACCCAAGGGAAGCACTCCCTGTCTGCTCCAGCCCACAGTCACCACCAGGATCTTCTAAAGTGGTGGATGAAAGGCACCCTTTCTTCCATCATGGGACACTTTTTTTTGGTGTTTGTATTTCTTCATACCTAGTATAGGTAACAGAAGTTTATATCCCATTTTTTATTTAAAGATTCATGGTTTTCATCAGATTGACCTAAGTTTGTGTGATTTTTAGAACTCCTTTTTAAGTTCTTACCTTTAATTTCTTTGATTATAGGTTTACTGTGTTTTAATTACAAATACTAAAAGAGGACTTGAACTGCAAGCAACCCTTTTTGTTTGGTATTTTAACAGCTTATAAATACTTTCCAATTCATTCCTTAGAAGGAATTGCTTGAATTGAATGAATAATTTTTGTTTTCTACTAACCAACATTTTTCTAATGAAAGAAAATTGAAAATTTCCCAGCCGGTTCTAAATTTAAACAACTTAGCTTTACTGTGCTTGCACTTCTTTTGTGTCTGTCTTCTTCAAACACTGTACCAAATTAGTTTACTGAAAGAAATACTGGAAAAAATATCAAACAGTAGCAGAATGGTGGAAAATAATAATAATCAAATCAACATTTCAGACTCTACTGACTAATACACACAGCCTAAATCGGAGACTCAGAAGTAAACTGTTTACCAGACCACCACCCCCCCAACCTGCCCCTCATTATTTATCTGATCAGTTATTTGGGAGAAAGTTTAAACAGAAATGAAGCTGTGACTTTGTTATGTGTCACTGGTGTCATGATGTGCGCTTCCCACCAACAGCTTATGCAAGTAAGCAGGATGAAACACGTTAACTTAAGATGCCTTCTGTATCATAAGGCTTTATAAGCAGATTTACACACTGCAGCTGTAGTTTGCACACTATTCCTATGTCACATCCCACGGCCAATCCAAATTAATATCAATGGTGAGGAAAATAGAACACCCAGAATATACAATTGCTGATAAACCATTATGACATGGTGAGGAAGGTTTCTGGAGGCCCATCCTGCTTGCTCTTCTGAGTAATTAAAAAATTTAGCTTCGGACATGGCCACAGATGTTCCAGGCTCATGATATTCAGACCCATCTTTTTACTTGAACAGTTTCTGCTGGCCAGTTTAGGCTCACAGCCAAACATACAGCTCCCACCCTTCTGAAGAGAAAACAAATGATCTGCATTTACAGTAGGCTTTAAATTTGCCAGAAAGACTCAGCCTAATACAAAAGGTCAGGGAGGAAGGATACTCTGTGTAGTTACAGAAGCTTTTGACATAGTAGTTTCTCTTCACAAAAGAGTGATCCTTTGATGATACTTTGAAACAAAAAATGCTACCAGTTTGCTACCAGAGCATAGCATTCTTATTATTGAATTTCAGTATTGAATTGCCAGCCATATATATATAGTCATGAGGTATTTGGGGAAAAAAAGGAAAAGGAAAAAAAGAAGCATTATTATGGAGCCAAAGTAAGAGTCAGTATACCCTAAGGAGCTTGGCATCTTATATGAACTTATGCATCAGCCTCCTAAGGCAAACTGTGTATCAAAAATTATTGCTAGTGACAATGAACAGCTCCAACGATGACTCAAGGATGAAGCAGTAAGTGCCTACTGAATGAAAAAAAGACTCCAGGGGAGCCAGAAAGGAGACAAAAGAGTGAGTTTTAAAATAAAGGGGCAGAGTCAGCACTGAGAAAATGAAGATAGGGGAACAAATACCAAATAGTTTTGTGTTTTCTGTACACACAAAGCTTATCCTTGAGTATTGGTCACTTCAGTCACTACCAGAAGGGAGAACGTGCCCACTTTCAGGCAAACCCATTTGCCCTAACACCTCTCTGGGCTGCCTGGCTCTGTGCTGGTTTGAGTCTAGTATGACTTTACTGCCAGGATCACAACTTGTGCAAGACAAACTAAGAAATTTAGTTCTCAAGGAAGAAAAAAGGCACCTTGTGGAATTTTTAGGAGGACATAACTGTCTGATACTTGCTGACTGTCACTGGAGTTACTGTATATGCCTAAATACTCTTGGAAAACCACACAACCATAAATCCCTAGGCATCCAACTACCTGAAAACATTTGGTTCTCAAACCCTAGAGATATTTAAGAGAGAGATTAAAGCAGACTTGGTGAGTATCTTCGAAATCAGAAAAAAAAAAGGTCACTTAACTTTCTTAGCAGATGAACTTTATCCTTATATTAGGGTACATCCTATTGCACAGACGTTTCTGAAATAGCTTACTATACCTGATGCACAGAAAATGATGATTGACTTAGAAGAAACATGCTTTAAAAAATTCAGGACAAGATATTTAGGCTAATAACATTTCTGAACAGCTTGTTTGGGAGAAATGTACTTACTTGTACACATTTGGCAAGCATGCTATATTGCATCTACAGGAAAAAAAACAGAAAGAACAAGCAAAGCGTTACATGATATTAAATAAGATCAGATGCTGTTCTTGAATAATGCATTCAGCTACACTTGTTCCAATTCAGAACTGAAAAATAATTATTAACATGCTATATTTAAAATATGAAATATTTAACCAAACTTAAACAAGAAGATGTTAGCAAAGAACGAGTGATTTCACAAAGCCCTTGAAAGAAAACCATCAGAGAAAAATGAACAAGAAAAATAAACCTGAGAATGACAATTAAGAAATCTCACTGAGATTGCAACAGAGCACAAAACGGCCTACACCAGATTGAATCTGTTTCAGCCTATACAGATGCTTGCTTTATGACATAGTTCTTTTAAGTATTAACCCAGTAAGTAATCTCCACATTACAGAGTCCTGAAGCTCCTCTGGGGCAGTGGTGGTTATTCTGGCAGAAGAGGGCAACCAAATGTTCGGCTAATACCAGGATGAGCCATCGATCAGCCCATGCTGGAGCATGGGGCCATGTTATTCTGGTTGCACTGCCCATCAGGGCAGGAAGTGACAAAGTGATATAAAAACTGAGAAATATTTCTTCTTCTAGGGAAGAAAAAGCGTATTTTTGAGGCCTTTATGTAATTGCCTACTTCATAAATGCATTTTTGTGTAGCAGGTATCAAATGTGAAGTACCCCTGAAATTCCATTAAGTTGTTACAACTTCAGGATTAGAGGAATATGCAAAGGAATTATGTTATTTTTCTTTTAAAGCTGAATGTTCCTGTTTAGCCAGCCATGAGGAAGTTATCTCTGAACATTATCAGTCATACAGAAAACCCTGACATGCCAGACTCTCTTCTATTCATCACACCTGCACGAACTTGAAGGTAGAGATTTAGGATTTAGCTCAACTTTCTGGAGGACTGCACATTTTCCCACTCCTAACTATCATTTATTTTATGAAATATAATTGAGATCAATTTCTGACACTACCATAGCCACCTGGTGTATTCTAGTTGGCTGACCTGTGCAGGCTGTGTACTCACGATGATTGAGCCTTTAAAACAACTGCATGTTTTAAAAGCTTTCTATATAGACTTGTCTAAGAAAATTCCCAGTAGCTAGTTTTCCAACTAACCTTAAACGTGTATTGCAAGGTAGGACCTGTGTATGGTCCAAATCTCCAAATTATTTTTCTTTTTGATAAGGAAAAGAAAAAAAGATTGCTTGTGTGGGGTAGATGAAATTAAGAATGAATTAATATTTCAGTGATACAAATCAGATTCTTCATGTATTTTTGGATACAGGGAAATTTTTTTCATAGGAAATTTAGGAAATTCCTCAACTTCTTTCTTTAGAAAATCTGTGTTTTGATTACCTTTTAGGGAGTTATTAGTGTATCAATATGCCAATCTTAGCAGGGTGCACACTGTCCCATTCCTTGTATCTTATTCAGCAGTTTTCCAGAGTCTAGCAATGATCTCCACATGCAGCCATCATCCTGATGCAGCCACAAGTGCACTTGAGGTGAGGCAGGCACACCTGCAGTGCAACATCTGACACGGGGCCACGGAAGGTCAGAGTTTGCATTGATAAGGGTAACTGATGCTTATCCTGGTTAAGCAGAGAGAACTTTGGCTTGACCAGCAGCACATCAATACAAACTGCACATGATAGATCTGAAAAGGCTTGAGATGCAGCTGGCACAAGGCCAGCATTCAAACTTCAGCATTCAGAGTTGTCAAGTGGAACAGCACGTTAATGTCAATTTTTTTCATTGCATCAGATAAAGTTAATTTGAGAAAACTAAGCCTGTAACATAAGGGAGATTTCTTACGGTTTAAATTTGCACAGTGGTCTTCCTTGTATTTTTAGTTACACTGTGAGATTTATACTGTTTTAATAAAGTTATCAGTCTGTTTTCCTTCTAATGTCATTTACTTTTCTCACTATCTTCATGTTGTTTGAAACCACTTTATGTTAATACTGAAACATATTTTTCCTAATCTTTTTAATTCAAAGCCATAATCACAATGTGTTGTTCCCTTTTTCTGTAGCTGCTTTTCATGGGTTTCTCTCCCTTCCTGTTGCTGCTGCTAGAGAAGGGGATTTAAAGTGACAGATTAACACAGCACTCGGATCAATTATTTCTACTGCATGCATACTTTTTGACCATGTTTCAGACGTGCTTTTTTTTTTTTTTTTCTCTTGAGTGGCTCAAACCCCCTTTAATTCTTAAAAAAAAAGTTAAGCATAACAGGTTTTTTAACCATATGTTATGATGTCTTCTTCAAATTGTATTCCTTCCTTGTGTAGATAGATACGGGAGTGTTGGGAGCAATTAACATAACTCAGAGAACTAATTTCCTGTGGTTCTTTAACTCTGTATTTATGGCTTTCAAAAGAGTGGATCTGTACTCTAAGGATTAGTACAGTCTATAAATTTAGTTGTCCGACTTTCTTTTAAGGTATTAAGATAAGAAAAATTAAGTGGTGGCTGGAAATCGCAGGGAAAAAAAAATGTCCACACTTTGTAGAGGGTTTTCCTTCTTTTCCTACTCAATAAACAAATCAATGCTGCTTTTAAATGATGTTGCAGATGTTGGACACCTCCTTTGCAGCTGAGTCTAGTCCCACACCTTTCCGCCTCTGAGAAGTGGTTGAGCCAGCTTTCCTTGGCCCGGCGGCCTGCAGCCACGACACCCTGTGCTGCCATTCACCCGGGGACGATTCAGTTCGCACAGGCTAAAAGCGATTCCACGTGTTTCCTCCGAGAGAACCGGCCGGGCACCTTCGCTGGCGCTGGGTCAGATCCGCTTCGGGCCCAAACAGCCGGTTTAGGGCAGCGCAGGCCCCCACCTGTTGCTAGGCTCTGGTCATTAGCGGCTCCTAATGACCCTTAACAGCTCCGCCCGAACCCAGCCCCTATTTCAGGCCCAGCTCGGGGCCTTCGGTCCCCGGCTCTATGCCGCTTCCCGCTGAACCTCTGACTCGTCTCGTTTCCTTGCCTTTCTCGAGCGGAGCCGTCGAAAGGTCGGCTGGGCCCGGCTCCCACCGTCGCAGTGAGCTCGTCGCCCGTGCTGCGCTACCACCGCCCCTCGGGGCTGCCTCGCCCGCGGCCTCAGC
>VWZY01001546.1:23089-40581 GCA_013399075.1 Chloroceryle aenea | reverse complement strand
AGTATTTAGCCATGTTACAGTACACACAAACTATCAAAAATCAGCTCCACGTTCCTCATGGTAAGTAAATACCAAGGGAAAGAAATACTGTATATCCACCTTGCATCTTTTATTAGGGTCTCTGCAGTAATCCAGCTGAGAAGATTCTGTTTCTCTCGATCTGTCAGTGTAAGTAGTCAATCCAAATAATTTTACAAAAGCAGTAGTCAAAGTAGTAAAAAGAGGTTGCTTTTCTACATGTCTATGCAGCCTAGCAAAGATCTTTCATGTATTACACTTAAAAAATTGAGATTAGCAGATATTCAGCCCCTAAATTGAGGATTCAAATGTTATTCTGATAGTAATAAAGGTGAGCAGTCAGGATGCATGCAGCATTTTCAGGGACTTCCTTTCAAGGAGCTAACTCATCCAAATTTTCACTACATTAGCTCTGGTCTGCCTTCCAAAATGGGAACATAATTACTTCTGCTATTGCCTGCCATCTGTGTTATTCTTAAAAGCAACTGACAGCACTGTTTTAAACAACAGCCTTCATTTATTAAGAGAAGAGACATCATACCAATTTATGAAACACCATCCTACTCACCAGTTTCCCTTGCCAGACTAACATCTTTTGAACAGTAATTCCAAGTGGGGTGAAGAAATAAACTCAAATATCTGTAAGGCATTTTCATATCTTACTGGACTAAGCCCGCTAGGACTGAGACAAGACCTGAAACCAGGTTACCAGGATGTGGTTATCAATACATCCAGCTGCAGAAAAACACCTGGTCTTTCATGTGCAAGGACGGTGGACACAATGGAAGTGAAAAACTCAGCACAATTACTGAAGAAAATGAAAGAGAAGCTATCACAAACAGGGGCCAAAAATAATAAAATATTGTACCTGAATAAAGTTTTAAGCTTTTAAGCTTCTGAAGTCACATACTGTAACTAACAGAGAATTTATGTGGTAGTCAGCTTGGTGGCTACAGAGAATGCATATATTCCTGAGTCAGTTTTAAATTAGTTCAGGTACCGCTGGCAGCAAAACAGTAGCAGCAGCACGAGCAGCACAAGCTGCAAAAGTTGCAGCAATGTCTGGACAAAGCTCAGTGCCAAGGAGGTCAGCCTGGCTCTGTCCTGGGTATGTCTGTGGGAGCTGCAGTCAGCGAGGTCTAGGCATCCCACAAAAGGGAGCAGGCTGACTGTGAAGTTCAGAGGGATGCAGTTTCAGATTTGACTTGAACACAAGGGAAGAATGCAGGGAAAAGAGAAAAAGGATTTCCTAATTTGCTTTCCTTAAGAGTTAGAGTATAAAACACAGCAAGTTGTTCAATTGCAGATGCTTCAGATAAAATTGTATTTGCATTAGTGGAAGAGCCAAGACAGCATGGAATTTGACTCAAATGCCCATGTCTGAGAAAAGACAACATTTAAACTGCTTACGGAGACTACATCCAGTGCAATATGCAAAATGTCAACGTATTGTATAGGTTCAAAGGAAGTAGAAATAATAATACCAACCAATACCCAGGGTAATATATATAATTAAAGTATTCTATTAGCAATTTTGTGATACAAGATTGAATAACCTATCAGAGAACACCGTTTGTACAATTAAATATTTATAATTTGAAAGACAATGAAAATTGATTCAGTGAGAATTATGATAATTTGCAACTGGCCTCTCAATCACTTAGAAGATAGTGAGGCAAACATCAAGTTAATTACATGCCTGCACATGTATTCAGTAATAAGTATCCAACACATTTCAGAAAGATTAAAAATATGTTATAAATTGAGCCTGATGCTGGAAATGTGGAAATAAAAGCGTGCATACTGCAAACAAAGTGACAGGCAATGGATGATTGAAAATTGTGCTACATATTTAATTGATGACTGTTGCTTGAACCGAAGAGAACACAATGTGAAGAGAACACAATGTGCCAATCTCTTCAAATGTTAACTAGAAGCATCAGAGTCAAAAAGTATCATTCACTGGCCTAAAAATCCATGACTGTCTTTCCTTCAAGAGGAAAAAAAAAATGAAAGACACAGGCCAAACACGACTACTGAAGAATAACTTGGCTTGAACAATTCAGCAATAAAACCTAGGATTCCTAAACACAGTTATTAGGAAGAACCAATATCCATATACTCATTTTTAGCTGAAATTTGAGAGGTGTACTTCATGTCCTGACTCTTGAGTGTGAAAGACTTCACTTACTGTACTAGAAAATTCTAGGTGTTCATCACCTGCAGATACCAGCAAAGTCCCCTACTTAAATACATGTAGACTTAAACCCCTAGATTCAGTTGGACAAATTCAAAAGTACTATCAAGAAAAAAAACGATAACAAGAAGTCATTACAGATACAATGTGATAACTTCATAATAGATATTCCCTTCCTTATCGTAAAGCTTCACATTTTCTTCTTGCCTTATTAGAAACTTAGTGAATAAATAATTCCCTCCCCTATGCAAACTTGATTGAATTGTGGCATTTTCCTGATTCACATCTTTTGTACTTAACAGAAAAACCTTCAGGAATTTCTATTCACAAAAAACCCCACTGCCATAAGTAACAGCAAAAGTTGTTTCTTCTGTAAATATGACACTTCATATTTACAGAAGTGTCACCTCTCTATCTACAGGGCACAGAAAATGTAACTTATCCTATATGTGTATGAAGGGCCATCTTATCTCCAAACATCTCAGCAAGCAACTGCTTGTCCTTCTGTAAAGCCTCTGTCTCTACTTACTTTTTCTTTCACCCACATGTCTTTCACAGGTAAGAATCTGAAGGTGTATGAAAGGGACATTCACCTTGCATCAGCTGATTCCTTACCAGCCTGTTTCATGCTGCAGCTCACACACAATAGTGGTATTTTTAATTAAGATCTCAATAACATTTGAAGGGGACATGAGAAGGACTTAATTTCATAAAAGTATATTACAGGAGTTAATGGCGGTGCTGGGAGTAATTAGAATAATCTAATATTTTCCGTTACAGGACTGTTCTCAGTTACTTTAGTTTTGCCAACATTTTATTTTCAGGCTTAGATTTTCCATACCAGGTATGTGATTCAGACAGAAAATATTTTTAGAAAGTTACAGCTGAGACAGTCCAAACACATAAAGAAAAGGATATTTTACTTTATCCTTGCCAAAAAACCTAAACAAAAACCCCAAACCCAACCCAAAACAAAACCCAAATCATTTCACACAAATTGCCCCAAAATGTAGACAATAAAACCAGGAAGACAGATGGGAGGCAAATTTGAGCAACCTATAAACACCTGGAATAAAGCCTAACTCCTAAGAAAATTTGCACAGAGTGTATGCATAATTCAGTTTATCCAATCGCATCAGCACTGCTGGCACTGTTATTTTTGCAGTGTGTCTGTGCTCACTGAAATTTTATGGCATCTCCATGAAGTCAGGGCAAATCTCAGGCCTAGTTTTCTACAGCCCAGGAGCTGCTATGATGTTATGGAGTTGAAAAAAAGATTGGAGGATATTTCCAAGTTTTTGTAAGAAAGAGAGGCCGGACAGAAATCTATGCTACAGTGCAGGGGAACAACGGCTGACAAGACCATGCTTTATTACTACCAAAATAAGCAGGTCAAGAAAGAGCAGGAGAAGGGTTTTTTAGTCAGAAGTATTCAGGCTACTGTAATGTTGAAGGGAACACATGAATTTGTTATGTATGAATCAGAAATATATGTCACTGCATATCCTTGCTGTGAAAACCCCCTGGTAACACATGGTATCCCCCTCCCTCCCTCCGCTGCTGCTGGGACACTTGGGTGATAAAAACATAAGCACCTCTTAGTCTAGAGGTCTATACCAGCAATCTAAAAGCTCCATGTCCACTTCTCATATATCTGGGCCAGTACCTCTCCAAATGATATATGCCACTCCATTTATTCCAAGTTGCCTGCTCAGGGATAAAAAGCAGAAAAATGGGAAACATTAAGGTTGCGAATTTATGTACTCATAGTATCACTTAAGCTTTTCACACAGTGCAACCCAGCACCCGTGCATATACACTCTTCACCACTGAGTGTGTACTTAGCTGAGCATGTGCGACTGACAACGCTGTGGAAACAAATAAGCAATGGCCAATGCTCTTAGGGGCTCTTTCCATATAAGACACAAAAACAATTAAAATGTCAGGAAAACCTTATGTACAGAAAATACATCCTTGAGATTAAGGCAAACAGTAACATCACAGTCAGTTTGGAAACTCTGGATCTAAAATCCAAGTACTTCTGCAATGCTGAACAACTTATTTCATGCTTTTTCCTAGGAAACCCTACTTTGAGCATCCCATTTGTGCATAATAAAAGAAACAAACTAAAAACCCTATCATCAAAACTGGCAAGTGCGCACAAACTGGCTTCTAAAGTCAGCTCCTTCACACACTGATGGTGCTGGCATGTAGATGATTTAACATGAGAAGTTGTATTGCTGCAGAGACAACAGTTGTTCTACATGAAGATCCAACATTTCTCAGCTTCCTTCCAGGGTTTAATAAAAAGGTGGAGCAGGAAATAGAAGAGATATTTCACAAACTGCAGTATTGATTTTCCTATCTGAGGAAAGAGACTCTTCAGTGAAAAACATCTCTGCTCCTCTACTTCAAGACTGAAGAAAAGTCTCAAAAAAGACAACCTGCAAAACCATGAACCACTGCAGATTTGCTATAGCCAGTGTTTTTGGCATATATAGACACCACGTATCTGAAAAATAATCATATAGTATACATACATGCGATATTCTTGACCTATATAAAAGGAAAAATGTTATTTTTCCTCAATACTTCCTAGTCATTGCAACAAATCCTGCATGAAACCTATGGACGATTTTTAAGTAGAACAAACTCCTCTAATTATTCTTTAAGACAAAAAAAAATAGTGCAAATCAATTCATTAAAAAGTGTAGCCAAAAAATCCACTACTGTTAAAAGAGTGACATTTTCTTATTCCTGTACTACACATTGGCTTTGTAAGATCTTGACCAGTAATTCTACATGCCCTACTAAAATTGAACATAACATTTCTGACAGTAAAGGCTGATATGATTTGTAATGGTCTTAAAAGAAGATATGAAGTATTACTGTAGTTTACATTGAGAAGATATAGTTATAAAATAATTTCAGGGGAAAAAAAAAAGAACATATATGCTTTTTATGCTTTTGGAGAGTTTTTGCATTATGTACATGTTACCTAATATGTTTGGTTTCACAAAAGTCTTCTCCCAAGATATGTCACCACATCAATCTGCAAAATAAACAGCCTGTAAAATTCTAACTCATCAAAACCAGAAATTAATGTTTTAAAAATATATAATCCTATTCCCAGATCTTTCTTTACAATCAAAACAACATTTTCTATCAAATCACCTTCTATCCATATTTTAAAAGGAGCCAATGGAAAATTACTGCTTACAACACTCACTCAATTTTTTCTAAAAAAATAAAGACTATCGCCAGATCTAGTGCCAAATCTGGCCTACTTAATAGTCTCATCAGCAAGTCTACATTAGATAAACACTGGAGCAGGGGCCCACAGAGTTAGTGGTGAAAACTGAAACAGGATAGGAGAAAACCCTGCACAATCTAATCTATACTGGCCTTGCTTTGAGCAGGGGTGGGGTGAGGGGTGCCTGGAACTTCATGGGCCCCTACCAACCTAAATGACTCTATGATCCTATAAAAGCTCCTTCCAAGGCAGAAGGAAAATTTTAAAAGAAAAAAAAAAGCTTCCTTTTCTGTGTTGTTTTTTTTTTTTGGAGGGCAGTTAGAAAAAGCAGTTATGCATTCACAACTTTTCCTCTCTCACAAATTAACGAAGTTTTGTGTTATCAAGCAGCAGTTTGCCCTTCAGCTTCGCATAATACTCACCTTGAAAATTTAAATTAATTCTGATTTATGAAATGATTCTGAGCTTGTTTCTGTGAAGATCCTATTGCAATATTTTGAGGACTGTGGGTAGAATGGGGGATGACAGATATTCCTATTAGCTTCACACTATTTCTCTTCTTAAGAGACCTTCATCTTTCCAACCAGGTACAGGAAAAAAATAATTGGGTCCAAATGTCACTTGTTCAAACAGTAATCTACTCACGATTGACAAAATCCTTCCTAAATTACAAATAATGCTGGTTTGCTCAAAAAGCAGTTTCAGAGAGACAGGAGGGAACCTCAAGCCCGCCTCACCTTTGTGGTTCTCTTAATTTCCTCTGTGACTTTGGCTGTGCTTTCTTATTCATTCATTATTTCCATTCCAAATAAGGATGATATTAGTTTTTATGGGATTCTACAAACAAGAGTGAAATTTTCCAGGTTGCTGTTGATCTAATAGTGTCATCTCCATTATGACTGAACAACAAACAACACAAGCACACTGACTCAACAAAGGTTCAAAAGCCAACTAGCAGTAAGTGTCATTTTACATATGTCATAAAAGTTCCTAATGAAGAACCGTATCAGATTACCAACATGTATTAATCATGCACTTAAGATGACATACTGATTAAAATGTGCATATAACACAATGGAAATTATTATATCCTGTCTTATGTGACTAGGATTTAACATGAAGTTTCTAGTAAGAGAAGGTCAATGCTTCTCTATGTTCAGAAACCTCCATCAACATATGTTCAATGAAACATACTGAGTAAAATTGAAAACTGAGCAGCAATTTACAGTAAAATTAATTTACTATCCAATAAGTAAACTGTATAAATTCCCATAAGGAAAACTCTATTTCTCTATATTTATTGCAATTGGCCCATAGTGTCATAAAATCACAGGATCTATGCTCTATTGATGAATACCAATGCAAATCTTACAAAGACTCGGGCAAGACATGTGCCCAATTCTTTGAGTATATTCTACAAAGCAGCAGAAGAAAGCATTATGTTTTCAAAGCGAACTATTATTAAATGTGTAGCATGTGAGTGGGACTGTGCTGTTGGGTAAAAACAATTGTTTCCAAAACCACTGAAGATATAAAAATAATCTTTGTTAGATGTAGTTCCTATTTAGCGGAAAACTGAAGCAAAGTTAATCTCAAAACACTACAGAAGACACAAAGATACATAAATGATATTTATCAAGAAAATAGCTCAGTTACTTCATGAAAAGGGAAAATATGTGGAGACCGAGACAGAGTAGATAAACCTGGTTCAAAACACAAATCTTGTAAGCATAAGGTTTTATACTCAACTAATAATATATAACTGCAAGATGATCTATTTACACTTAAAGATCTGTATATATTTTAAAGTTGTTTGGCATTTGTTTTGGTTAGTTTGTTTTTTTGTGTGTGGGGTTTTTTGTTGTTGTTGTTGTTTTTGTTTTGTTTTTGTTTTTAAGGTACCACAAAGCATTAAGGAACACACTGTACTTACTCAATAAATATAAAAATACATACATACATAAACAGCCTGCTTGTAATAAGAGGTATTTAAAATACTCAAAATATCAGGAATAGAAGCCTGAAAACAGTTTTCATGGTTTTGCTTTGTCTTAAAATGGGAATTAAAATAAGTTAATTTTTTTGTGAAAAGTCTCAGTAATGACTAAACAATGACCCAATATCTTTTATCTTCTACTCCCTTCATACAAGCTGGCTCAGTGCTGTCATGCCAACCTGAGCAAACATTCTTGTGAACATTATGGTCTGGTCTAAAGTAAGAATTTAAAACATGTTTCTTTTTTCCCCTCATCTCCCATTTCAAGCTGTTTTAATCGGTGAAAAGTTGTACTTTCTAGTATTTTTGTTGATGTGCAGAAACAAGAGGGTCTCCAAGTGAAAAAAACCTCAAGCGACTTGCTTCCAAATCAGATTTGTACTGTCCCCTCTCAAGACACCTATTTACATAAAATCTCTTATAGTTTCTCTGCCTGTATAAAATGCAGATGCCACTGCACATCAGGCCTGTGTTTGCCTCTTTGCACAGACAGTCCAAAACAGTTTTCCTGATCTGTTTCAACTTGAAATGTTGTCAATATATGGATTGTCTTGCTTTCTAATTCAGTGAAAAATCTAGTTTTCCATTAGTCTCTGCCTTTCTAATTTTCGATACAGCTTTACTAAATGTAATTATTAAAGGCAGATTCAAGAAAGCAATTACTGAGCTACTGGTTTGTATCTCTGAAATCTTAATAAGGAACAAGAAGTTGAAGTGACAGAAACACTGCAAAATCTGTAAATAATAAAAAACCCCCACCCAAATCTGGCTTATGTTTACACAGAGAGAAAAACAGAATGGTATGGAAATTGCTATGATCAGTATATGTCTGGGGTGGCCACAAAACTCTCTGCTATTACAAATGAGTTTTAGTCTTTATATCACTGTGCGGTGTATTAGGATTGCAAATGTATTTCAGAACTATTGCAGAAATAACTTAAGAAGGAGTTTTTAAAATATCAAATCAAGAGTGGGATTCTGAACAATGGGAAAGTGGCTTTTTACGTTCTTCATAGGAGATTTTCAAAATATTCTGGAGGTTACGTATTTGGAGGGGTTGTACTGGACTATGAGAAATCTTATCTCAATTGCCAGTACTAGCAATCAAGTATTCAAAGTAAAATAAAGGTGATTATTTAAAAAAAAAAAAAAAAAAGTTAGAAAATAGGCAGTAGATTGTTTTAAACATAAAAAGTATCATAAAGGACAGGAAAGCACTATGTTGCAGCAGAGCCCTGTTGCTAGCTTCTAGAGAATTTCAATGATCATTCTCAAGATACTTGAGTCCAGAAAAAGAAGCCTGTAGCTACAATATTTTCCTTCTGTGTAATTATTTACTCCACAACATAAGTCAGTCATCTCCCTTTCTCCCTCACAAAACCATAGGTAATATCCTGGCCACAGTAAAATCAGTAACAGAAGTCCCTCTTAACTTCTACACTTTGACACCACTCTGGATTTCTGACAATTATTCTACATACACTAATGTTGCTGTAAAGTAGTTTTGGTCATTTTATGTATGAGAAACAGTGACATTGTTTCTCACTTGCAAGGCAACAATACTGTCTCTGAGTTCATAAGCCAAAATAGAAATCAAGTCAAAATAATTTTCTGATTCAAAATAAACATCAGCCTACACAGAGCTTTTCAGCAGCCTCCCTTCCAATAGTTCATCATATGCAGTAAATTAATTCAAGTATGCTATCAGAGCAGCAGTTAATCACTTAGCACCTATTCCACTTTCCATTGTACTCATTACAAATGTATAACACCAGATAAGCACCTAGCCATTCCTCGTGTCCAGTGTCCAACTCAAAAATAAGTTGCACCAAATAATTATATGTAATTTTCCTATATAAAGGAAAAGTGGAGGTAAGACCTGATGTCTGAGAAAACAAGGAATATAGTTAATTTAGAGTGATTTTGCTTAGCTATTCTTAACCAAGATTTGTGCCCCTCTCAAGAAACCTGGTCTAAGTTTTCCAGCTAAGGACAGCTATTGTTTGAAAGCCCTGTGGGAAAACTCTTAGAGATGTAGAAGTGACAATAACCCGAGATCCCAAACTGAGGACTCCAAATGTCAAATGAAAGGTGGCTCCCGCTCTGAGATCATGCCTTTCAGCTGAGACATCCTGGTACACATGGGCAATGTAGCGAGTGACCAGTTGTGACCGCATCGCCACTATGTAAGCACTGGCCACACAGCACATGGCCAAAGTTTGCCACAGAAGAAGCACAATACTGAATCTGAGGGCTCTCGAACTTTTCTTCAAAGAAATCATGCTTCAGTGTAATGGAGAAGAACACTAAAACATTATAATATTAATGTAGCAAAGACTCAACTGGATATGAGAGATAGGTAGCTTCATTACACATCCGTATACACATGCACACACCACCAGACAAAGGTAACGCCTTTATCTTCCGAGCAGTTTTGTCAGTGGCCTGGAGAGGCCAACCTGGTATCACAGGTATTAGTATTATGAGTAGGCTAGAGTACAAATCTTTCTGTTTATGCATCAACAGGTGTTTAGATTAATAAAACCATGGATTATTTTAGAAACCGAGTTCATTTTACTAATGTATTTACTTTTTCTCCAAAATGACAATGTCCTTCTTATGCAGTAGCAAATATAGTAAAGATTTCTATTTCTATTAAGCCAGCCCTCAAGATGAAAAGCCAAATATCATGCTTCTCTTCAAACAGCTTATCTGGCCCCAACCATCTCCTCACAGAAAACTGTGGTCTGGAACTTTTCAAAATCCTCATGGTAAAATTGAAGCAAGACTTGTTTCACAGTGTAAGACCCATAATACAGCAACTGTAAGTGAAATACTAGATAGTACTAAGCTCTCTTCTCTTTGCACTAACTTCTATGGGAGTTGGTCCTCATTGGAATCATGAAGTGTAACCAAAAAAAAAAGAGCAAATTATTGTACATTTCAGCTCTAATTCCCCCCTATGGAATATAAGCATTTTCTTCTTGACTCCCCTGTTGTCAATTTTGAAAGCATTTTTAAGCTTCTTCACAACTGAAAAAAACCCTAAGCAAACAAAACTCCTCCACTTCTTGATTCTGTGGTCAAGTACTGAAGTGAATTCTCTGACGCTTTGAAAGAGTATGCTAGCATGAACAGACATTATACCCATTGTACACTGCCTAGAACATTTTCAATATGTATTTAATCTTTAATTTTAACAGCAAGTAGGACTTAAGATTTAGTATCAAAAGACAAGAATAAAAAAAGTGGCAACTTATAAGTGGGCTATTTAAAACATTGTGTTCAGTGCTGTCCTGTAAAAAAAAAAAAGCCTTTTTTTCCCCCTCTTCAGTCTTTTTGAGTGATTTGACTTGTACAAGCCACAGTCACTTTGTTGCATGTTTATGGAAATGAAAAATCTTGTCTGTAGCAATATCAAATAATTTGTACACAGCAGACATAAGCTGTCATTTCTGTCTATCTGAGCAGTACACCCTATTCCACACTTCTCTCTTTAGTCTAGGTGAGCTGTCAAGTTTCTAGTTTCTGACGTGTATTTACATCATTCAATGACATCTGACAGTAGTGAAAGGCCACAGAAAACTGCTTATTGATCAGAGCAAAACTAGTTGATGGAACAGATGAGGTTGTATCACAGAAATGCAGCCACACTCAGGTGATGACATTTTGCTCCCTTGTATACAAGTGCTTAATGGAATACAACTTCATTATATCATGCCACTAGCGCTTAAAGAATTGCACAGTTCTCATGAGTGTTTTGTCTATGAGGTGATGAGGACAATCTATTTGTACTGGTACCAATGTATTACTAACCTGCTTTGCTCATGAACACTTGCAAAATACCAGCCAACGTGTCCTGATGAATATACTAAGAGACACTGAAGACTCAATCTTGCCAAAACCTAATTGAGCTGACCTTTTAAAAAAAGATGGAATTACCATTTAGGGAGCCAGATCTACTCAAGACATAGTTCTGCAGAATTCTGTGCTCCTTAGTAAAGACATTTTAAATGACCATTTTTATGCTCGGGACTGGTACAGTTTCCCAAAGGAAGTGATAACTGATCATTAGTATTTCATAGGTTATTATATCAACTTGCATGAGAGTCTTTCAGACTGTATTGATTTAAAATACTGAAGAGTTCTTCGGTAGAGGCTCTCCATACAAACTGTCCTGCAACTGAACTATTAATATTTTATTTTTTTTTTACTTTATTCTTTCTGTTATGTCCACGTAAACTCATTTTTCACAGGATGGAATTATAGTATACAACGATTCCTTACAGAATCTATGTTTGCATTAGCACTCTAACTGGAAAACTCAATGCCGTTTTATCACAAAGTAAACTTCAGTGATTCAAAAAAAGCTATTATGTTTTAAGTACCTGAGTAACTTGAGAAACTTCTAGGGGTATGCTGCTCATAGCACAGATCTCAGAAGAGCTTGATTTCCATTCTGTAAGTTACAGTACACAGAAGCAGTAGGTCTTTACTTCAAAGGAAAAAGTCCAGGTGGGGGAAAGATGACAAAAAACCATGGTCTAAAAGTTACTCTTAGAAGTGGGTGTTACTCAGTCTAAGTTAAGCCTTGCTTTCAGGTTAACTACTTTTAACTGAAATCGGTTTTCAGATTCAAAACAAACTATTGGCCACCTCAGACACTCAGAAAATCCTTTCCATTTCAGGAAGAAAGAGATAAAAGCCTCAGTTCTCAGAGTAGGCATTCCCATCCCTTGACTTAGACAAGCAGTATGAGACCAGAGGCTGACTAACTATTTCTCTACGTAACTAGAAAAATCCAAGCTTTAAAAATAACAGAGAAATACAAGTGAATAATGTCTTAAACAAGCAGAGTACATCTCCTGCTATTTCACACTCCCTTTATATGACTACCTTTTATATGACTTACTAACAACGAAGGAAAAAGACATAAGCAGTCTTGCTATTCTCAGTTTACTTTTATCACTGAAACTTCTTCCAAACAAAAAGAATAACTGTAATAAGTATCTTGTTCTTCTCTTGGTGTTCTTGTAATGAGAATGCTGTAAAAAAATCTCTAAGAGTTTTGTTTTCAGACTGAAAAAACCCTTGGGGTAAACTGAGATTTTCAGAGTTCATATGGCTAAGTTTGGATCAAGTTTCAGGTAGGGAGCAATTACTTTTCCCACGCTAATAAAAATTCCCAATTTCTACTCCAAAGGGAAAAAAAAAAAAAAGCAGCAGCAAACCAGTTACAAGAGTGAATCTATTTTATTAACACTGGCAAAACACTTTCTTTCCATTTGATTTCTTTTCTCAGAAGCAGATGAATTGATCTCACTGGAACTTAAGAATTTTAATGTACACTAATCACTTCTGATGGAAAATTTCAGCCTATAAGCCAATATTTACAATGATTCAGAAAAATGAAACAAATGACTTAATCTTAACAAATGGCTTTCAAATATACCTTCAAAATTTTTCCACTGCTAGCTCACCATACATCTAATTGAAACTGTGTCATTTCAGATACTACAGTTAGCTATCAGCATTTGTTTGCACATACACAGAAACATGCAGATTTAATACGTAAAGATCTAAGGAGAAAATGGAAAATAAAGAAACAGTCACATATTCAATGTACGTGATGCCAAATGTCTGAAAAGCAAACTTTGTAATCTTCTTGAAGTTAGTGGGAAGAGGAAGTACTCCAGACAATGGACAGTAGAGATAGGATGCTATTTTATGTATGTTTAAGAAACTTATTTTAGCATTGACTTTATTTCAAACAAAGAAAACAAAGAAGTGTTCTGCCTTCTGCCATAAAATCCTTCACTACATAAGCTTTTACTCTTAAGAACTCGAAATTATCAGGAAGAATATCTCTGGACAAGAAGTTGCAGACAAATTACATTTTTTTCCTTTCCAAGTCTGGTTTTTGTATTTTGTGCTTATAAAGAAAACAGGAAATTCTCTTCATCTCAGTTGTCTGTTATGCATAAATATCTAGCCTCAAAGCCTTGACACTGATACTGATGATGGCAGCAATTCATAACCATTTATGAAAAAAAAACCCAACAAAACAACCAAACAACCAAAAACCCCAAGTGAACCTACTTTTAAATTAACTATGGATCTAGAACTGTTTGCTTTATTTGAAGTATGAAGTATCTATTCAAATGAAAAGACACATTTGTTTTCATTCTGTGAACTTAATCTAAGTCACCCTGAAAAACCAAGGATACACTGTTCACTATTAATCATTCCCAGTTTTTGCTGGACATACCTTGGAGTTCTCTCAGGAAGAGCAAGAAGCCATATATTTCCACTGTAATAGACAGAAGCTAAGAGGACTGGAAGCAGAAAGTGTATGACAGGCTGCTGCTGACATATGGAAGCACAAAGGATGTGCAGAATTTGAAAGAGAATTACAATAAATACACTTCACTCTTTCAGTCTTTAGATAACATGACTTTTACATCTGATAATATTACTACTTAATGCCTTTTGGATTCAGCTTTTATTTTCCTAAAGCAGATCTTAAGTGCAGTATGCAATAATCCAAATGACCTCCTCATATTTAGCTCATTATTTTAATATTATTCTATTTCATTACAGGAAAACATACATCACAGGCATTTCTTTCTTGTTTTAGAAGGGGCAGAAGACTTTTTCTTTCCTGTGAATAATTCACAGAAAGCCTACATCACTGCATCTGACTTCAAAAGAATAGAAACTGACTCTTTATGACAGGGATCTATGAACTGGGTAAATGCCCAAGCTATTGCTCAAAGCTTGCCTGTAGCAGTATCATCACTTCTTTCTAGACAGACACACTAAGCTGAAGCAATGACTTTTCTGTTCTGCTAGTTAAACTCAATGGAGTTAAAGTCAAAGTCAAAAGAAAAACTAGTATTTGGATTCATTATGCATTAGAGGCATATTTCTTTGTTGGTGAATAACTATAGATTTTAATGCCATAGGCATTAAACCAAGAACCTAACATTTTTTAAAAGAATCCTGAAGGACTTAGGAAAAACAAATGCATATATTCACAAACACAATGTTTACTAACTAGCAGTAATTTACAGTTCTCTCTCACCTATATTGAATCCCAAAGTATGAGATACTACAATCTTCATCACAGAATCAGAACTTTCCATTGGAAAACACACCACCTAAGAGGGCTTCTTTGAACATGGTTTGTCTTTTCACTGAAGTCACATCATTCAAAAGGGTCCCACAATGAGGATCTATAGCAGCTCTGCAGTGCACTTCCAGGTCACTTTTGCTCCCTCCTCCAGCTTCATTCTTCTTACTCTGCTCCTTGGAAAAAAAGATCAATTTGTACAAACCAGGACAAGAACACAAATTGATCAAGGTAAGACTTGTTATGTTTTACGCGTTTTGGAAGTTACTGCATGTACACTGAACTTTGTATAACATTTACTACTGTACAATGTAACAAGTCTTTTCACCCTACCTATGTGGATCAACTTTCTGTTATATTACTAACTGTTAGAGCCTCTGAACTGTTTTCTTTTTATTTTACAGCTTTTATAATTTTTACTTTTTAAAAGTTACTTTTTGATTTTTTTTTTTTAATGTTGAATGTTGAATTTTAATGTTGAAAATGAGATTGAGTTTGAAAAAGGTAAATTGCTACATCTGTGATTTAAGAAACAGGTTTATAACCTAGATACAGAAAAGCATCACAGAAAGGAAAAAGGTTCACATGTTCATTTAAAACCAGAGACATTTTTTCAGTCAATAAGTGATCTATCTTCTCAGATCCTGGAACACATTCCCTTTATTTGGTCTGTAGATAGAAATCTGGTGATCTTGTCCACACATTTCAAAAACCATTCTTTGGATATATTTTGAAGAGAGACAAGTGTGTGCTTCCATCCTGAATGAAGAATCAAAAGGATTTTAATTTTTTTTTCATTACTTGTATCTTGTTCACTAAGTTGCTGTTTGAAAGTGTAGTTCAATATGATGACTTACTGTCATATTCCTAACTCATATCAAATCCCTGAAATCTTCTGGAAAACCTTTTTTCAATCTACCTTAGAATGGATAGCATTTCTAAGAAAAAATTGCAATAGAATTGTATTGCAATACAATTGCAATTGTAAAGGAATCAAGCACTGAGTAATACAACAATCATTTGCACTAACCAAACAGTCCCTTTCTACAAAAACATACTGTAACCTCCCAATTATCATTAACTATCAGAATAAATCATATATAGTTCATTTTATTTGGTACATGCCATGGTAACTATTAGTATTACCACACAAACTAATAATGTAGTAACCAAGTAAGCAATACACCATGAACCTGGGCCACCAAAGGATTTTGCATCAACTGAAGAGGTGGAAATATATGTTTAATCTTTTAAAGTTTTGATAAGCATAATAGTAGATCATGAAATCACAGAATGTTAGGGATTGGAAGGGACCTTGAATGATCATCCAGTCCAACCTCCCTGACAAAGCTGGATCACCCAGATCAGGTCACACAGAAATGTGTCCAGGTGGGTTTTGAATGTCTCCAGAGAAGGAGACTCCACAGCCCCCTGGGCAGCCTGTTCCAGTGCTCTGTCACCCACAGCGTCAAAAAGTTCCTCCTCGTGTTTACATAGAACCTCCTGTGTTCCAGCCTGCATGTGTTGCCCCTTGTCCTATCACTGGATGTCACTGAGAAGAGCCTGTCTCCATCCTCCTAACATTCACCCTTTACAAATTTATGAAAATTAATGACATCTTAATGTTTCATAATATTTTTGATAACATAATAATGTAATAAAGTTTGATAATAATGTATTTGATTGAAAAGGAGAGCAAGTTTTCTTTCAAAAATAGTTTTGAAGAAAAAGACTACATATAAAAATGTAAAAATATGTGAGGCTTAGATGACCAGAACAACCAGTATACCTGGGGACAGAGACAATCAAACAAAGCTGTGATTCACTTAAGCTACAATGTCTTCACTGGAGATGCAGAGAACAAACATCAGAAGAAGGAAAACCAGTTTGATGCTACACTAAAAAGTACTTACAATGAAGTAATTTTGCTAATTCAAATAACATTTGCTGAAAAGATGTGCATAGCTTTATGTTACAGGATTACTGTATTATTAAATTCCAACCAAACATATATCATAGTCATGTGAAGACATTTCTCTGCTTGTAAGATACCACTTTTTACTTTATACCAGTTTTATAAAATGAGAATACAAGGAAAAGATTACTATTTTTTCCATCACTTTTTTCTCCACCATTCCCTCTCTCTTATGCTACAGAACTCTTAGTAAAAAGATGACAGTCAAGAAAATGAAGAAATTGAGATATTCTTTATTATAATGGCTAAATTATTAATATAACTAGAATTTCATTGCATTCACTGAAAAGGGACATGTTTACACAGATCTTTGGTTCTCTTATCAGAATGGAATGTCTGCAAAAGTGATCAGCACAAATTTTCAGATACTGCTGATCAATCAAATTAAGCAAATCTCAGCAGGCACAGAAAAACAAGCGATGCTGCTGCCTGCTATCTTGCTACTACTTCTTTCTCCTCCCATCTGCTGTTGTACCAGTATTACAGAAATTAATCATTTTATCCTTACAGGCAGCCTCTGAAGTGAAGACTATGAGATTACAAGTATGTTCTTACTCTGTGTTTCAGTTTCACTGACTCCATGTGGTTCTCCATGCTTTTCTAAAGCAAACTACCAGACAACCAAGACTTGCCTGAATCAGAAACTGAGCTCTCTGGATGTTAGTTGTGACACAAAACTGTGGTGTTTTTTCCTCAGAACAGGGCTTTCTCCACAGACCGTTTACACTGAAGATTCTCAATGGCTTCAAAATATTTTGAAATAAGGCTCAACATCCATATGTGACCACACCTGTGGCAGAGAACAACACATACACAGAAACTACTGCAGTAAGTTTGGAAGAGGAGATCAAAGGAAGGATATGAAGATAAACAGCGTAGCTAGTTCCACCTAATTGTTAAGGACTCCGAGTAAATTAAGCA
>VWZY01001545.1:417018-458801 GCA_013399075.1 Chloroceryle aenea | reverse complement strand
CTGCTGTCTGGACTGTTTGTAAATATCAAAATCAAAAAAAGCTTTCCAGTTTTAGACAACTGGCCTGAGCCCTGAGTATGGTGTTCAGCTGCCCTCAGAGGAAGTATGGGTTATTTCTGCAGTAAACAGGACCAGTAGTCTCTTGTGCTTGATAGAGGGTTGTAATGTAAACATAGACATGTTCTTACTTGAATAAAATGATTTATAGTTATCCTCTCTTTAGGACAGTGAGACTGTCCCCAGAGAAGTCAAGATGTTGGTAATGTGTTTGCCTGTTGTGTTACAGTGCCAAGGGCTTTAGCTGCCTGCATGGGTTTTGAAAACTGCATGGGGTGAATCTTCTGCTTGGCAAATTCATGCTTGGGTCAGCTGTGAGGAATAAGTTTCTCCTAATGGCTGACCAGACCATAAGTCCCACCAAGAGCTGAGTTTGCCCTGGTGTGATCTGAAGCAGGCAGGGCCATGCCTAAGCACTGAATGAAGGAAGATAATTAGGTGGCATGCATCTGTCTGAGCACATTTCCCACTCCCTTGACAGTCTCTGCATCTTGGCAGGCATCACCATCTCTGTACAAAAGATATCAGGCTATTCTTTATTCCTTGGCTTAGACCAGGGGTAAGAATATTATCCCCTCTCTGTATTAGATTGGTTCTGAATGGTGCAGCCAGTGATCAAATCTTACTCTGCGTTCCCAGTGAAGATAATACATCAGCTTTGGTAGTGATACTGAGTGTGTTAAAGACATCAGCACAGCTAGGACTCGGCTATTCAGGCTTTTTTTTTTTTTTTTTCGTCTGAGTTTGATTGTTTCACCAACTCTTGAAGAAAACAAACCATTTCTGCATCTCTTAGTGACCACATTCCTGTGTTTTATTCGTTAACTGCAGGGACTGTAGATTCTGGTTAAAATAATCTGCCTCTGGAAAGCAGAGAAGTTGACCCTGTTTGTTCTGCCTGGAAAGATGCCAAGCAGTGCTCTACTCCAGTCAAAATTTAACAAAAGCTGGAATGTTCCTGTGCCTGTTGCTCAACAAGATTGTTTATCAATTTACAGGGAGGCCATGCTGCCTTTTCAAAGTGCTGCTGGAGGCCTGCCAGCAGTAGTAACAGAGACCGTGCTCATTGTTGAAATGCCACTGGATGTAAGAATGATGTCTGTTTTCCTTTTTTTTTGTGATGATCTAATTGCAAGAGATATATAATTCCTCGTTATGTCAGGGAAGTTGTTTCATCAGCATCTGGTACTTCTCTCTTTATCTGCAAATGGTATCTGAAAATTAATAGGAGATCAAACTTTCATGTAAGAAATATTAGTGGGATCTGTTCCCTGCACCAAGCCCAAGGAGACTTCAGAGCCTGCAAGAAGTGGCTTTGTCGGTGAACGTATAATTTTCTTTTTTTTTTCTTTTTAACATCCAAGTAAATTACAGGCTTTGGTTATGGTTTGAAGAAATGTGTTCTACAAATGTTGTAGCATCTGTATGATGCTGTTTTTACTGCAGCTGTTGTACAGGTCATTAATCTGATCTCACATTGTAAAAATTTCTCCACCCTCTTCATGAGCTTCTTTGTTATCATAACACTTTCCAATACCTTGGCGCCTAACTCCGCTATGCTTCCTTATAATTACCTGGGGTAGAACAACTGCTTTTTTTATCTTTGACGCGCTTGAATCCTGTGACAGTGCTGCCGAGCACTGCATCTCTGCAGCAGGCTATACCTCCAGGAGCTCTGGAGAGGTGGTCCCAGTGGCTGGGGAGTCATCTGTCCAACAGACCCTCTCCTCTCATCCTCATCAACTGCTCACCAGTATGAGCTTACAGCACAAGTCTGGATAGGGGAAGTGGCAGATGTGGATGCTCCTGCATCTGATGCTTGTTTTCCATATCTCTAATCACTGTTGGACACATCTGCACAAGGGTTGTTGCCATTTGGTGCAGTGCAAAGGGAATGGTTGAGCAAACCACTCCTAAATGAGGTGACCCAGAAGCTTTGCCTGTGGGGAAGGTTTGTAACAGGCGGTAATGGGGATGGTCCAGACATTGCAAAGCTCATGTGAACACAGCTAGGAAAACAGTGTGATATGGAAAGAATCACTTTTGGAAATTTTCCTGAGGGTGGATCCCAGGAGGTGTCCAGGAAGGAAGAGCTCACAGGAGTATGTCATGGGCATGGTCAATGCCTGGTACATTCAAAGCGTATAGCCTGAAGTATTGATTGACACCAAAAAACTAAGGTGAATTTCACAAGGTTTTCATCACTGGCAAGAAGACAGTGCTTAATGTTTGCTGACCACTCTCCCAAGGGAATGTAGCATGCAGGAGAAAAGGGTTCTAGTTACCTCTGGGCAAAGGACCTGAGACTTTAAGCCAAGTGGCATTTTCCAAGGAGAGGATGTGGTTCTTGCCTCCATGGTACTTTCTGACTCCTGTTAATGATATGCTTTCCTCCATTTTTCCAGGGCAGCAGCCTCCATGGACCTATAGCACTGGGATCTCAAAGAGGCAGAGGTGGGCCAGGCACCACCATCAGCCTCACAAGGTGGCTTTGCTCTGCAGATTGTGTCTCAGACAGAACTGACCTGTGCCACCCCTGCTTGTTGCAGTTTACTTTTCTAGCCCTATTCTCTAAGCCTCAATCAAATGACATCTTTTTCCAAGAATTCAAATAACCTCATGTTTTTCAAGCAATGAGCCATGGCAAGACCAGGTCACACTAAGCCAACAGCACCATTCCTTGCCAGTGCTGTGGCCTTTAGCAGTGTAACACCAACAGCTTTAAAAGTCTCCATTTTCCATAACTCTAAGCTGAAAGAGAAATGCTCAGCACTTAATATTTGCAAAACACAGATGCCAGGCTGTCACGGTTTAGGGTCAGGGTGGCCCCTAAGTCAAGCTAGTGTGCCCTGACTTAAGCTGTGGTGGTTGTTTCTGAAGCAGCAACAGCAGGGCTCGGTGGGGGGGCTTGAAAACTTCTGTCTAACTGCACTGGGATGTGTGTTAATATCAGTAGATTGCTAACTCAGCCAAGTACACAGCAAATATACTGCTGTACTGCATGGGTCTGAGGAGAACAGGGTGCAAGAAGAAAAAAACATGTTCAGTTTATCATGAGTTTGTGGTTAGAAAAGTTTGGAAATGGATTTACCACTTGTCCATGCTCCTACCATCTCCACTTCCTCCACACTTCTTAAAGTTGGCATGAGTGCTTACTTCCAGCTCTTGGTATAGTGGAGAATGAGACAACAGTGGCTTGAATTTGGTCTTCAGCCCAGCCTGCAATTTCACATTAATTTAAGTCAGCTAAGACCCCACTTGAATCATATGGGGGAATCTCTTCCTTCAAACAGAGCTGCATCTCTTGCTCTAGGAAATGGTAATTTAATATTTGTTTTCTACTCCCAAGTAGGGACTGGTCAGATGGACTTGGAGATCTGTCTGAGTTTCGGGATACAAGAAGACCATGTCAAGCCAAAGGCAGAAGAGTGTGGCTGGAAAGGAGGCTGATGGTTCATGCTTTGTCTGCCTGGTTTTAGGTGAGCTTCAGGTGAGGCTATCAGAATATATTGCAGAAGACAAAAGTTTGTTGTCATCTCTGCAAGCATGGAAAAAAAAAAACAAACTACTGTTCTCCTCTTTTTTTGTTCACTCCACGGCTCATGCTCCTGTCTTAAGGTATGGCTATGAGATGATTAAGCTTAGCTGGGTAGAGAAGTGGGCGCAAATGGCATGCCAAACAGGAGAGCCTATTAGACCAGGTTAGCATAGAAGCTTGTACCTCTGTGCTTCCAGGATTATGGCTTCAAGCCATTTGCCTGGGTTTGCAGAAAAGGGCAAAGGTTTGCCAAGGATCCTCTGATACATAAATCCTCCCACCACTTCTGCAGAAGCGCCCAGGGAGCTGTGCCACAGAGGTGTTGGCTGTATTTGTCCTGTTCAGTCAAGTAAGCTCTTCAGTCATATGGCTAAGACTCTGGCCAAGAGGTCTTTTTGCAAGTGATAACTACAACCTAAGCAACAGTAAAATTAGCAGTCAAAAGCAAACAGTTAGCACTTTCCAGACCCTTTAAGGCTTTGACAGAGACACTTTGGCAGATCTAGCTGGGAATGATTAAGATATAACTGGTTTTGGGCATCCTCCTCATCCATCTACTAATGGCTTCTCCTTCCACAGCAGAGGTCTGGCAGGGGTTTAGTCATTCCAGGCACCAGTTTAGTATCTGAACTCAAACCCCTCTTAGCAGCAGGCCTGAAAGGTAAACTGCCTGACCCTGAAACAGACTGGGAAGCACTTGGACAGCCTTTAACAAGCAGGCAGAATCAAGCAGTGGGCTTGAGAAATGCTGTCATCTTCAGCAACACCAGTCTGTGGTGACCACATGCCTTGGCTTCAGGACCCTCTAAAAGTGTGTTGGAAACTCTATAATAATGTTCCATAGCCATCTATTGATGTTTTGCTCCTTATAATGCACCAAGTCTAATATAGTTGGCTTTGCAAGAGCTGCGTGCTCTAAGTTCTGTGAAAATACTTGCATAAAAGTGGGGAGCATGTACTGTTTAATGATATGTAGTCATCCCTTTGAAAGAACGAGTATGGCCCCAATGTAAGTTTAGATCACAATTTTAATGTTTAAAAACTATAGAGGTAACAGAGAGATTATAGAACTTAATACATTTTTTTTAAATTTTATTTATTTACACACAGAAACTGAAAAACTGCATCGTTTATTTGGCTATGAGCAGCACAAAGTATGGTGATGGTAGCAGGAGCAAAATATTACCAATGACTCACTTCAACAATCTATTAGACACAAGCTCGTATCAAGCATACATCATTCAGACAGTACTGTTTATACTGGATCTGGGTGAGCCTTAACATACCTTGGAACACTAGAAACAGGTTTCTATAAACAAGTTAAACTTCAAGTCTTGTGGAAAAATACCTTTACAGTTTATATTTTGTTGGCTATAACACTGAAAACAAAAAACATACACTTGTATTAATTTGAAAAGCTCTGTAGAAGTGACTGCATATAGGTTTTTCCCCAAATTTGTGCTCATGGTGAAAACAAATGTTATTTCAAGTTTCATTTCGATCAAAGACCATAAAGTAAACATGGAAATAAAACCCCAATTATTTTTAGATGCATTTCTCAACCTCTGTTTTTCATCAATCTCGACAAAAAGTTTCTGTGCTTTACCAGTGAGAAAGTTTATGCAAGGCTCTTGATGGAGGCACTCTCAGGACATATTCAACCCTCTCCTCCCATCATCCTCACCCCTGGACATGCAGCTATCCCACAACCAAAATACTGGCCTCTACCCGTTCTCTGGCCAGGGATGCGCTCGTCAGCCTTGGGTGTTTTGGTCGTATGATAGCAGCGTGCCTGGGTCTGGGGTGGAGGAGCAGCTGCAGAACTCTGCAGGAAAGGAGTGGGTTAGAAATGGCATGGATTGCTCTAGGTGCTGGCCACCCCTGGCTTGTAGTACCTTTTTTTTTTTTTTTTTCCTGAGCTACAGGCATTTCTGATGGTTGAAAATGGAAATGCTGCTCTGACTTCTGTTTGTACTAGTTAGGTAAATACATGCCTGGATACCACAAGGCATAATGCTGGCTCAAACAACTGGCTGCAGTTTGTTCTGGTTTCTGCAGAAAGCCTTTTCAGCAATTTACTACCACCTGACCTCAGCTGAGGAGGTAAGAGGTACCTGGGTACCAAAGGGGCCCTTTACAAGGGAGATATTCTACCCAGCAGGAAGACTGGATAACTTGCTGTTGATAAAACAGGGAGTCATGCACTGGAATTAATCCTGCCAATTTTACTGGACCTTTAATTTTTCTTTTTCTTGTTACATTAGCAACGTAATTATAATTTCAAGTTTGGGATTTAACTTGTGAACTCTTGGTAGAAAGGAAAGGATATACTTTTTGCTAAGACAGAAGCTAAAGTATTTGTGTTTCCATTAAAATCATTCTTAATATGCAGAGCCTATCTCAACACTTCTATATCATAGGGGATAAACAACTGCAAAAATATACAGCATCCTATTTATTTACAATATATATATGTACATAAAAATGAAATTTCCTACAATACAACACAACTGCATAGATTTGTCTTCAGAAACATAGACATGTGTACAATTTGTGAATTCTAGACCTTTCCAGCCCTGTACTTTTTATTAATTTTTTTTTCACAGTTTGTTACAGAAATCCTTACATTAGATACAAATAAAACATTCTTTGTGTACGTCATAGGAAATAAGGATTTTCCTGATGCCAAGGGCTCTGGGGAATTGTTTAAGAAAGCACCTTGGTGTCAGGCGATAAAGCCATGGAGCTGCTGACAGAGCTCAGTACATTCTGCTGTGCCTTTCTCCTACAGGCACTGGGGTGGGACAGGAGGACTGGAGGTGGGACACCACCACATGGAGAGTTTTGTTTTGACCAAGATGCTTTTAAGCCTTAATGTAAGGTTCAAGCAAAGAAACATATTCATTTGAAGATAGACTAGAGATACCATTAATTGTTACTGTTAATCTCAAAGAGAGCTGTGGTGCTTATGCACTGTAAGGCAGATGTACAGACACAACCCAGGTATCATCCAACATGCTTTTGCACATGTGACCTATTGCAAGTGGAGCACAAGCCATGGGTTGGTATGTGGCTCAGGAAAACAGCCCTTGGGAGCAGATGGGCATCCCTGTCCCTGACCTTGCAGGGCGAGACCGGCCATTCTTCCCTGGGCCTGCACACGGGCCAGGCACCACTCGGTCCATGTCCATGTCTGACCGGGAGCAAGAATTACCCAGAGGGGTCACCACTCCCAAGATACTATTCCCAAATAACAATTTACTACGTTTTACTAACAAGGCATGTTTGCCATTGGACAGAGAAGGGCAGACGTATTCTGCAACCATAAGGGTGCTTAAAGCTCATAGGTATTTTCTTTGCAATGTCCTGTGGAGCAGGAGAGGCAGCAAGACCATCTTTTATTAGGAGCCCCTGCTTCTGATTAGTCCTTCCTTTTCCCTCACCACTCAATTGTTGCTATTAGGCAAATGAGAATTTGAAAGTATTTTGTTATAGTTATTAGGAGCAATTTTGCATCCAGTCTATGACATTTGCAGTGCTCACAATAGTTATAAACTCTCTATGAAAAGAAAGCATGCTACCACCTACTAAGTAGATACGGTACTCTGGATCCTATTAATTTAACAACAGAGAAACTCCTACAGCATTTCACTGTGCTCTTAAAATCCTAGCTAAAATGTGGGACTCTTATATCGTTGGCTACAAGTTCACTATTCCAAATGAACTGAATAACAGCAGTACATTTTACAGATAACCTCATACAAATATTGTCATCCATCACTGATGTTGACAGTTACAGCAGGGTCTATTGCATTCTGTTAAGAATGTATAAACCTGATGAGAAAACAAAAAGCACGTTATTTCACGTTCATTACCACAGACATCAATAAACACATGATTCCTTTCCATAAATATCTATAAATATGATGCCAGTAAATCAGTCTAAGTAAAATTCCTTCTTTTTAATTTTTTTTTTTTCAGAGACACATAAACAAAGTCTGTTTAAAGACTTGGTATTGTGGGTATATATTTTCAGTATCTAAGATATGCTTTGATGGTCCAGTACCTTGGGTAATTTCACTGTATGCATACACCCAGTTCATTCTTCTCCCTATTTACCCAGTAAAACTCCAGTATACAAATAAACTGGGGAAAAAAGAAGGTAGAACAGGGAAGATGAGAAAGAGGGATAGTGATGGAGGAGATTTGGGAAGATGCAGTCACCCAACAGCCCTTCAAGTTGAAGGAAGCTGAGTGTCAAAACTCAATGGTTGTTATTTTAAACACAAGACTAAGACTACTGGTTACTGGGGGGGTGGGAGGAGGGTAAGGTGGGAGGGAGTTGTCACAGTTGTAACCTTGATGGGACTCTGTGCACCAAATCAGATCTCTAGCTCATATGTGGGTGCTTGAAAGTCGCTCCCAGGATCTCCTCCCTCACAATCCCCTGATGCACAAAGTTGCACTGCTAAGGAATCAGTAGTAGAAGGATAAGGAGGAGAGGAAAGCAGGAGAGCCGCCCTGGAGCATCTTGAGGATAACAGTGTACAGCATTCTCAGGTCTGAGTTAGGCTTTTTAGGATAAGATCCAGAGATGTTATAAGGCACCTCAAAACCTGAAATGCAACACCATCGAGCTGTGTCAGAGAACAGACTGAGATGCTGAGCTCCTGCTGCAGTGACCAGGGAGGATAGGGTACCTGTAGGTAAGCCACAAGCTTGCATCCTGGGCTGGGAAGATGCTTAGAATGAACTGTGAGGAGATAGGAACCAAGCATAGGTTCTTCTCTCTGGAGCTTGACTAACACCTGGGTTTGTAGGCAATGGTATGGACTTCTCTGTGAATAGGGGCAGGGATCAGTCTCATAAAGTGCAGAGAACTGGTGACCTGCATCATGGCAGGAAGGGCGCTGGGAACAGCCACAGGAAAGCACAATTGACCTTAGCTTGGGGGTCACAAGTAGCTCAGCAGTTTGTGTGTCAAATGCTGGGCTGGGGGGTGATTGAGAGGAAGGACGCAACACTGAAGACCTTGCTGGAAGTCTGCAAGTGAAGGTCTGAGGGGCCAGGAGAAAAACAGAACATGGGAACCCTCTCTGCAGCCTAGCAGGTCACTTTGCCTGGGGGGGAGAAAGATTCCAGTTTTGTTCTTGCTTCTGTGCTATTCTGAGGACTTGGGCAGCCTGCAGAGTCTGACTCAGAGTGGAGAATCAGCAGAGCTGCATACCTCACTGCTTAGACTGAGGTACAGATCTAGAAGTTCGGGGTTAGGAGGCTTAGTTTCTGCATCATGAACACTCTGCATTTTGATGCCCAAATTCCAAGGAAGGCCCCAAATGAACCTTTCTGGATGTTACCCTTAGAAAACAACTTTTAAGGTCCTGTGAAGAGCAATATGGTCTCAAGTCTCAGTGACTTCAAGCTGTGCAGGACAAGGCAATGGCAACTGATACAATTGAATAGCTCACAGAAATCCCAAGATCCTGAATTCTCCATCCCTAACCTTAAAAAGAGCAAGCTGCAATGATATGTTCCCTGCAGCTGAGTTACAGTTACAATGGGAGTCAGCAATGAACCAGTTACTGGGGACAAGACAGGGACAGATGGGTATGGCTCAAGCATACCGAGGACATCACTCAGCCCTTGGGTGTGAAGCAGGGCTCCCTTTAGCCATCAGTTCTTTCTCTGGGATCTGGGTTCATATTTTGAGACACTTTTTAGCTCACATGGTGAATGACACAAAGTGAACACGTTTATGCTGCTGGCAGTGCACTAATAGATGTCTGCTCAGGATGGTTAACGATCACCTGCTTAGCGTTTAAGTCTCTACGAGTAGTTCTCTACAACAGCTATAAGGCATTAGGCAAATGCTTATTTTGTGGACAACAGATGCAAGTTACAGTGTTCCTGTAAGTAGTATTTGAATGTCTTTAGCTGTTATGGAGAATTGATGGGAAATTTAAATGAAACATTTTAAATATAAAAAGTGTTTCTGTTTGTTTTAAGTAATGTTACAGATTTCAGTTTCCATTAGAAATCCAGTATTTTGTCAGGGTAAGTCAAATCCTGCTTCTGCTGTTGTCAGAAACCCTACTGACTTCAGTGGGAGGAGGATAAGACACAATAGAGGAACTGGTCTCTACAAAGTATGCACAAACGAATCCCGGAAGGGAAAAGGCATAAGATAAGATTAAATGTGTAGATTTTGATAAAACTGGAGCTTGGTAATTTTTTTCAGAGAGAAGAGGAGCATTAGTAAACAGTTTAATGCTGAGGAAAATGCAGACTTCCTATGGAAATCTCCAAGTGTCTGCTTCTTTTCAGGCCCAAGTACTCATGGTTTGAGGTCAAAGTCTAGTTCTGGTCCGGCTCTAATTGAAGTGTGCCAGGGGAATGGTGGCTGCTGGTGGTTGACCTCCTTCTCCTGCTCTCTGCACCCCATCATGAAGGCACACACACACAGAGGTCTGTTCCCCAAAACCATGAAAGGGCCAAGCCTTGGGGCTGGCTCCCTCACCAGAAGCACCAGATTTAGGACACTTGCTCATTTACGCTCTTGTGGTGCTTTTCTTGCCCATATCCAGAATGCTACACTTAAGCAAGTGAGGCAAATGGTGCACGGAACATCAACAAGAACAAATGAACAAACCAACAAACCAGATGCATACAATTGGAGAGCAGAGTTTTGTCTAAAAGAAGGGAGAGGGGGGAGGGTGGGGAAGGGGACTAACATCACTCCAGTTGGGACTGATAATGACAGGTGCTGCTGCCCTAAAGGAGCAGAGCTCATGGTTGAAGAGCTAAGGATAATAACAGAAAATGCAGTTCACGGGTGGCAGAGGGGAAACATTGATTGTGATGAATTCCTATGAGCAACACTCTCTATATAAAGTCTCACAGACAATTAACACAGACATAGCGCTGATCTGATAATTCAGTATAGGGTGACCAAGTGATATGCCCGTTGAAAAAACTGGCCTGTTTTCTACAAGAAAATACACTCATAACAGTATTTTCAGTATGGATAACCATTATTTGGATTTGATTTGAGTAAACTCACAAAAGATGGAATAGATAACAGAATGGATGGTTGCGATTTTGGTGTGTAGCAAACAAGGGTGTCTTCGTTTGAGAAGGAGGGAAACTTCAGTGGCCTTCAGCACTGCCTCCTGATTGTACCCAATCATAGATGACCAAGGGAATGCTCACTAGGGAGAACATTATCCCTAGTGCCAAGAAGAGAGAAGCCTGGAACAAAAAGGAGATAAAATTAATGAATATAAAATAAAAACAATTAATTCTTTTACATTAACTTCTCCTCTTAAGGAGATTTGCAAGGTGATGTATCAAAGTTATCAGCTAAAATGGAATAGCACTTCTGGTAAAGACAAGACCCATAGATAATTAAATAGATTAGCAACATTAATAATTACTCACTGAACACCAAAACCAAATTTTTCTTCTTTCAATTCACTTCTTAAATACTGATAATCCCTAAAGAGGATTAAGTGAGTCTGTTTTTTGGACCACTCTTGTCAAAGTCTCATGGAAATAAGTATACTCTTCCTATTGGATACATGTCCATCGAAGTTCAGCCCTGTCATCTTGATGTCTGTGGATGGAACCACAGGTGAAATGCGGTTTTCCTGCCTGTCTGCTCAGAGTAGGAAGGTCTGACCTTATGATGCTTTCAGGGTACACACTGTTAGACTGGGAATACACAGGAGTGTTGTGTGTGTCTTTTCTGCTGCAGCTCTTTCTGGGGTCATAGGGAAACTTCATGAGGCCCATTTCCATCTGCTCATGCATGCCAAAAGGCTAACATTTCAGCTGACTGTTTTTGGTAGCAGCATCCTAAATCTGACTCGGACCCATTAAAACCACGAGGAATACCACAAATTAATCTCTTTGCATGCTTTCAGGATCAACACACAGAAATGGAGAAAGTCTACTGGGATGAAAGGTTTGCTGAAGCAGGCTGGGGTGGTACCCACACCCTGCTGACAGCTACAGCTGCTTGCAGAGCTGCTGCTTGCCAGCCAGGGGAATAGCTGCTCGCTTGGCAGAGAAGGGCCATGCAGAACACAAAGTGCCTCACATGGTGCGGCCCCTGCACCAGGAGTCCCCCAAGGTAAGAAAAGGAGAAGTGCAAGCACAGTTGGCAACTGAATGAAGCAAGGAGGGAAAAGAATGTAAAGAAGCTCACACATATGTCCAGATTAGGTATGCTTTGCACCTAGCACATGATAAGGAGTGAGAAGTCCCAAGTGTTGCATTGATGGGAAATGAATGCATACCCAAATCCTCTGAGTCAACTTTGATCCATCCTGCTGTGTAATTTTTAAATATAACGATGAAGGAAGAATAAAAATCAGCATATTGGCAGAAGTGACCCCTGCAAAATTCAAATAAAAGAGTTTTGTTAGCTATCAGTGACAACCAATTATTGTGTTGCTGATTAACAACAGTCTTTTATTAATAGTGCAAAACCAGGATACTGTACCTACAACTCCAAAAATATCCTTCATGGATGGGATAAAAATGACTAACAGGTTGATGATAACCAAAAGAACAAAAGTAACCAAAACATGACGGCATAAGTCGAATTTTGTTTTCCTAGCCAGCTCAAACAATGATGAACGCACCTGCAGGAAGAGAAAGAGAGAGTTCTCTGTCAGGCAATCGTCTGTAAGCAATTCAAAGCTTTCCATGTTTATTTTAATGGTTCTTCATGTGGCAACAAGCATTACATAGATCTGTCAGGAGTATCTGATGTAATGTAATTTTAAATAATCCTTACAATTATTTTGATATTTCAAAACCGTAGGTATACATGCAATTGAAGTAGGATATTCTTCTCTTTCTAACATGCCTTTTGGGTTCCTTCTGCTTTTAAAAATGGACTTCACCTCTGAACCTGCTCCAGTGAAGTCATGTGAAGCAAGAGAGGGCCCTTGTGGATTCAATTTAAAACAGATTTAAGAGCAAAAGTGATTACTTTATTTCCTGCAGGGAAAACTTCACCAGAAGTTAGTGGGAGTCTGGTGTGGGAAAAGACTGATCCAAACTCAAGCTCTTTTTGTGGCTGCAACTTCACTGCCTCAGCAGCTGCTGGACTGTGGTTTGAAGAAATGTGCTGTGTACAGCTGTTATCGGCTTCCAAACCATGTGGAGCTTTTTACTTACAGTGAAAAACAGCACCGGCACTGTGAGTATCACCGCAACGATCACAGCCAAGCGCACAGTCAGGATGAGGATGTCATCTTTGCTCTGGTACTTGTGAAGCAGATCTGACTGCACATCGTCTATGGAAAAGACAATAAGATAAGTGTTCTGGCAAACAGGCAATTCATTCACAAAAATCATTGCTTAACAACAGCCTTCTTGAACAACAAGAGATTTATCTGCAAACAAAAGAGTATGTAATGAAACATTCTTGAGTTAAAACAGCACTTTGAACCAAATCCCAAAGATTCCATTATTCCAGATTATTCCTTTGGAGGCCTGATTTAGGAAAGCATCCTAATTCAAGACAGCACATACCTAAGTCTAAGGTAATTTTCACTGTAGGAAAGACAACAGTGAGACATACATGAAAGTTTGCTTACATATAAACTTATATAAAATAAGTAAAGTGAAATAAGCTATTTCTAATAGGTTCCATGATTTTTGTTTTTGTTTTAAAGTTTCAAATGATATAAAAATAACCACATGCACTGCAATGGCTGAACTTAATATAAACTATGAGGTTTTGATCTTAGTTAGTCTAAATAGCAAATAAACTTACAGCAAAAAGCAGTGCCCCTATACTCAACCAAGAACAGAGCCTATCTCTGGTCAGCTCTCAGTGGGATGTTCTGATATTTGTACTCAAATCCCTCAGCAGCTCCTCTGAGGGCTGCCCTGATGGTTTTTTCTCTTGAGCCTGCCAACCTCCCCCAGCAGTGCCTGCAGCTCGGCTCCATGCCAGCTGGAGGTCCCAGCAGCCAAGACATATCATGGGAGGGTGCCTGATGGGGAGGCGCTGCTGATATTTTAATGACCTCCTGCAAAAATGTTTCCTTGAAGCTGTGATAAATAGTGCAGATCAGGTCTGTGTGTGCTAAACAACAGGAAAACCAAGTTGCTGAGGGACCTATGTGTTTGCTGTTTAACTTTTAAATATCTAGAAGCAATAACCTAAGGGGGGCGGGTGTTAAGCACACCACAAAACATACTCGCTGCCCCTTTTTAGGCTCAGATTTTGTTTGTGCCTGATAATCTTAGAAAGCTGGTGGTTAACGTAACAGCTCTTAAACCAAAGTCCTTAAAAGGAACTCGGCAGCCACGTCTAATTTAAAATCTTTGGCACTTGGTAAAACCTCATGTATTCCTGGAGGCAGAGGGACCTATCCTGTGGCAAAATGCCTGCACTACCCCCAGGATGCCCTTCTAGGGAGACACCACAGGTCAATACCACCTACATAGTGCTCGAATCCCCACCAGGAGAAAGAAAACACTCTCCCACCTCCCTGCAAATTAGGTGTGGGGTTTTCAAGCCGGGCACATGCACAGCTTCTGCAACACAGAGCTTACTCTGCTCCTGCAAGCACAGACTGCAACTTCTGTACCGCTCACGGACTGCAGCCAGGTAGGAAGTGAAGGGCAAGGCTTACAGTTGAAGGTCTGTTTTCCTTTCAGCTAGATACACCACAGAGCCCAACCACAGTGTGACCTTTTAGGGGAAGAAAAACACCTCTTTTCTGTAATTCTGCAATGTAAATATAGTCATCACCGCAACACTTTTGAGAACACAGCAAACAGACAAGTACTATTGGTGCAAAGAAGAAATGGCTACAATAAAAATGCTGTTCTTACCCAGTTAAGGGTAGAGAAGAGGGTTAGAAACTGTAAGCGAACATATTACAGGTAAGGTCTTGTCAGTCTCAAGGGGAAGAAGGATCAAAGTGGAGGAATTTTATATTCCTTCAGTGTCCTTTTTGCTGCCTGTCATGGCACTGACCCTTGCAGGAGCTCCAGCAGAGCCACACAGCTTCCACCCACTGGCTCACGGCACTGGGGAGCAGGGACACCTGACATGGGGAGAGGCACACGAGACACCCCAGGGATTCCTCCGCCATTCCCCCTCGGGAGGGCCAGAAGGACGCAGCCCCTACCTCCTCCATGGACTCCAGACCCTCATCCTTGAGGGGTGTGGGAGATTCCCAGAGAGGAGCGCCACGGATCTGCCTCCTCAGATCCCTGGGGCAATCACATCAGAATCTCCTCCCTGCCAAAGCGAAGGGGTCCATGCTGATTTACACCCACTTGCTCCCTGAGGCTGCTAATTTGATGCATTTTTACAAAAATGTGTTAGACGGGAGCAGTTGGATGAGAACGGCTGGTGCTGTTGTCACTTGCAGTGTATTTGTGGTTTTATCAGGAAAATTAGAACAGACGACCTCAAGTTACTTCAAAGCATGCAGACTCAAGGTCTCATAATCAGAATGAGAGCCTGAGAAAACAAATATGAGATAGGTACATCTTTGAGAAAAAAAAGAAAAAAGGCAAAAAAAGCACCACATTTCATATTTACTTATTTTCTTTCTCTTGTTGTACAAGGAATGGTATCATGAATGAGGAGATTGTAACAAAAAGGTCACTTGGAACAGGGTGGAGAAGACTGATGACCTTACTCTGAAGTAAAAGGCAAACATCAGTTTTATTGTCTTGTAACCCCTTAATGGTTTATGGAAAAAGATACTACTTTTCAGCATTCCCATTATACTGGAACATGGGAGTGTCTTCCTGGGCAACAGTCATATTTTATCCTACTTTATTTAATAATTGTGCCTTTAAGGCATACATGTTGTAGCCTTTACTGATACAATATAATTTGTTTCTTTAAGTGAATTGCTGTTCATGAAAAGAGGCAGGGTGCAAGTCTCAAACACTGAAATAACTAACCACCCTTTGGCAGCTGAGCTGGGAAAACACTTCAAGCTTCCCTACCTTTACTGCCAGTTTATTTAATCAAGACCTGAAAGGGTCAGCTCTAGAGACACAGGGAAAACATTTGGTCCTTTGCCTCAATGATGAAAGTGTCAATAAGGAAATGAAAAATCTGTGATGGCTGATTTGATGCTTATTCATAGGACCTGCTCTCAAATCTGTCTCATTATATGAAGATATGCACACTTCTGTCATTATCAATGTACACAAGATTAGGTGAGGACCTTGGAATGAAAATGTGAGTAGGGCCCAGCTAATCCCCAGTTATGTTAAACAAATCTCCCTCATGTTCTGAATACGCCTTTTGCACATAATACTCTTGCTTGTGCTTTTCATCCACAGAGGAAAAAGATTTGTACTTCAGTATGAAGCTTTTAATGAAAATTATTTGCAAAAGTATTTTAAAATATGTGGATGGGACCTCCCTTTCCATCTGGGAAATGCTATAGATTTTATATGTATTCCCTTTCTACTTTGATCAGTAAAGAATGGCATACTTACCATAGAAAGTCAAATAGCCAAATATGGCAGTCATAAAGTACATCAGAAACATGGCAAAAAATGAGATATTTGAAACCAACTGCATTTTTTTCTGTGAACGGCTGGAGAAAGAAGAAAGAAAAGAACGTATAAAAATGATTGGGCTGGATTTTTCAATAGCTGTTTAAAAATGTATTAAGTTTTTTTCATAAACATAGCAATTCTGGGGAGATTCATGAATGCATTTTCATTTAAACAGGGAGTTCACTGACAGCTGCACAAGCAAAAGAAGGACTGGGGAAATGAACCCTACTTGGGGTTTTAAGTCCAGAAATGGTGGGTCTACCCTGTGGCTCTGGTCCCTGGCCATACTTGCTTAAACAGAGTGAAGGGTGAAGCAGAGTGGAGAGGGACATCCCTTAGACACTTCAGTAATTAAGTTAAAAGGTCAAAATAAAGGAAGAGTAAAATTATACAGAGGGTAAAAAAAAAACATTCTGAATGTTTGCAAAGAAGTATTTGTGTCCCCATGGCTAGGAAATACTGAATGTATGCAGACCACTGCAGACCTGTAAAGCAGGTTAAGTGCAAACATTAAGTTTCTATATACTTGTTCTGAAATATTCATATTCCAGTACCTAAGCTTAGACTTTTAAATCCATAGAAGGATGCCCTAAATAGGCACCTGGAACCTGCTGAAGTCTCTTGAAACAAAAAGCACCAAGCAAGTGTTCAAGACTTGAGGGCACCCATGAGTCTGACTGTCACTGACCTCTACTCTGGGGCTCCCCCTATGGCCCAGAACACCCTTGCAGCCCCCCAGGGTTGCCAGTGATGATCTCTAACTTCCCTCAGCCCTGCCCAGCCCGAGGTGTCAGTGAGAACACCGTACCCCCAAAGGTCTTTCCATACTGTCAAGGCTGACAATACTTCTTTCTTCTGCTACCACAACAGAGTTTTAGCTGCATTGGAAGAAATGCTGTCAGCTGAACACACACCTCTCTCCTATGCCAAATAACGACCATCACAACTTGGCTGTCCCCAGGGTGCTGTGTACTTCCAGAGAAAGCTCCCCAAGTATTACATTATCCTCAGCCTCCCTCACCCCACCCCAGCAGCAAGCCTGGGAGGCCAGATTTCCTATCTGACAGCCACACTTGCTGGGTTCTTGGGTGTTATTAAAGCACATCTCCTCCAAATGGCACGAATGACTCAGAGCACCTCTGTGCTAATATTTTCCATGTAAAGCGGTTCAAAACAATTGACTGGGGTAAAAGAAAAGAGAAAGGCTTACTCTTTAAGTTCGCTGTAAATTGGGAGGACTGATGGGTGGCACACAAATGCAAAAGCAATGGTGGGCAAAGCATACACGGTCTGTTTGGAGAGAATTTCAGAAAAGAAGTTAAGAAGAAATATTTCCCCAGCAGCATGAAGAAGTTATCTGTGTTCAACTACCTCTGCTCCCAACTCTCTGGACTCTTCAAGCAAACGCTGAAAGCCTTCAGAGAAGGCAGAAGACCTGTCAATTAGCACATATTTAATGAAATAAGGGGAGAAGCTCTCTTTTAACAGGAGGACAAAGTCTTCGTGTTGGTTGTGCAAGCACAGTCATGATTCTGCTTGCAGAGTGCAGCACTGGACACCACGTGGCTGCTGGTTTTGCTCCCTGGGATGGGTTTCCCTGCCCGGCTACTGTTACCATTACTAGCACACCGTCACACGTAACAGGGACATTTGTGGGTCACCGCTACTCTACCCTGCCTTGGCATGGAGAGGGGTGCACACCCATGGTGCTAAGGCTGAAGTCCAGAAGAGGAAGCCCATATCCAGACTGTAAGAAAAGAGAAGAGGAATGCAGAACTTACAAATAAATGGATATTTCAAGGTACCAGACTGAGTCCCTTCATTTCCCAGGCCAATAAAAGGGCTAGGAGGGTTGTGGAGGGAGCATGCTTTTCCTTGGGGAAAGAGAGAGACCGTTATGTCACCAGGAAGTGCAGGAGGCCTCTTGGGGGTGGACCTCAGCCCTTCTCCACCAAAAAACTGAGTGGATCTCAGTCCTCACCCTACAACCAAAGTTCACAAATTATCTCAGTGACCAAGTACTTCTGTTCTCCTCATGGAACTGGTAGGAGCAGAGATCACATGAAAATTAGATCCTTCTGTGAGGACAAAATGGCTGCATCCCTCCATGCAGCAATCCCTGGCTCTCTGGCATCTGCTCATGCTGGCCACAGGCATCCCCTTCCTACAGAAGCTGTCCTGGGGTACACTTCAGGTCCAACAGATTCGCTAAATACACTGTTTGCTCTCCTTCCTCACTCAGGTCTGTGCCACCTCCTCTCTTTCACTCACAGCATGCTACTGTTGTGGAGTCTCCATTCATGGAGATATTCAGAAGTTGTCTAGACATCATGCTGGCAAACAGCTCTAAGTGGCCTGGCTTGAGCAAATGATCTCCAGATGTCCCTGCCAACCTCAGCCATCCTCTGATTCTGTGAAACCACCTCTCCTCTCATACACCAACATTGTTAAAACGCTTGGCCAACTGTTGTCCCCAAGGGCAAACCTCTAAGGTTCAGCTCCAGCATGCCTAATTCAGAAGGATGGATCCTTCCAATGTGCCTCTATCAACTCTGAGGCAAATGCTGACACTTACTGTAAGAGAAGACAGCCCTTCAACTCTATCTAAAATAAGCCTACACCTAAGCTGCTACTGAACAACAAGTTCACAAATTCCTGGTCTGTTACACGGGATCTGGGCTGATGGCTACCCCCAGTTAAAGAAAAGTGCTCAGACTGGTTTCTTCAGCTGAAGCTGGTAGGATGCATTTTAAAGAATAATAAATTTTGCACTCATATGCTGCACATGTGCATTCCCTGTGAATGTGACTGCGACACCCTGAGGACCCTGCCCTGCTGGATCTGGAGTTGTTTAACAAGCACTGCACCCCAGCGCAGCTGACAGGAGCAATCCTCCTGCTCCCACAGCTACCGCCAGTTGCTCTTTCACATTCTCTTGGCACAACTTTTCCTGCAGCTGTGTGGTGATGGAGGAAAGCATCCAGCTGAAAGGCAGTCAAATTTTTGCTGGATTAGCTTTCAACTGTATCCTTTTCACGATCCAGTTCACCATATGGCTACAGAAACACATGCCCCGTCACAAAGAAGTGGTTTGTGTGCAGAAGGACAGAGGGATTATTTCTGGGCTTTGGATGCAGGAATGGCTTACTCAGCCTCCACTGAGCTACAGCCTAAAGGCGCAGTTGCAGCACAGATACTGAGAAGTAGTGGAAAGGAAAACTCTCCAAATAAAGCATTAATTGTCCGGTGGTAGCTTGGGCATTCAGCCTTAGCACATCTACTACCAGGGCAGAGCACGACTGCAAGGAGGTACATTCCGCATGGCTTCTCCATAAGACTGGGCAAGGATGCCCATTGGAACATAATGGAAACATGGAGAATCAAGTTCTGCGTGGTCCTGATTGCATTAAGAACACGGGGTGCAGGCGTATATATTATGTGAATGAAAAATAAATATTATAAAAAGAAACATACCTTGGAATTAAAGATAACATACTTTGGCTTACACATATGTTCATGTGCTGAGCTATTTGATAGGATAGATGATGTTGCATTTAGTTCCGGTCCACCACAGGGAATTTGAAACTTCTTGTAAATAACCTAGAAAGAGAGCAGAAGACACCTCATTGCTAAAAATAATAATAAAAAGCCAATTAAAATTAGAAAATCGGAGAAACTGTGAATATCCTGTCAAGTGACTCTTATCCAACAAAGAAAACAAGCTGAACTTACCACTACCAGGAAAAATACCATGCAGCTTAATGAAAATCCACTGGTATAGCCAAGATACCCTGAAAGAAATTAAAAGGAAATCTCATGCAGAATTATTTTATTAGCCATACCTTGGTTTTTAATTCTTCTAATTCTGCTTCGTTAAATGTTTAAATGTATTATCCACTTAATGTGTATCATGAGCTTCTGGGCAGGACAAAAGTATGTCCTACTGGTGCAGGAGTCTCCCACATTGCAAGCTTCCTGGCCTTCAGAACGACCTGAGCTTCACTCTGACTGGTTTGACTTCCTGAGGGTCAGCTTTAGGGCAGTTAAACTGATTTTGCTTTTGAAAAGGGCTCTGATAATTGTCACAAACCTGAAAATGTGTAATTGCAATCAGAACGCTACCCAAATTCCCTGATATGAGCCACCTCAGCTGAGTATGGCTTATTTTCTCAAAAGAAAGATCCCAACAGGACTTCAGTGTTGAAGCTTGCTACATGGTTTTAAAAAATACATTGTGTACCTAGTGACAGTGGACTCAAATATGTTTGAAAGTGCAATCCTCTGTATACATCTTACTTCAAAGACCAATTAATGTCACCTCACTAAAAATTTTGACAATGACAGAAAAATAAGATTTTTTTTGTAATCTCACAATTTGTTAACTTAATTTTACAGGCTGCATATAAAAGAGAATTTCCTTATGAAAGGAAGGCCCTCTTAAATATAATTTTTTTAATTAATTTCCACAATTGTATGAATAAAGCTGGTTTATACTGTCCAACTGCTGTGACAATTTAGGCCTACTTGTTCAAAGATGCTCAAAACACAGCTTATTCCTGGACCAAGAAGGCTGTTTAGATTACAAGAGCACTTTTTAAAAAAAAGTTGAGTAGCCAAGGTGTCTGGCAGCGGCATTATCTCTGGGATCCCTTTTTTTTATCCCCACAATGGTATTCGCATCTTACCTAAGTTCTTAAGGAGACATAAAGGGAGGATTATACCAAACGTCACTGTGACAACAAGAAACCGCCCATCCACATACCATGCCCTGTATAAAACATTAAAAAAAAAGAAACACAACAGCATGAGCACACCTGAAACCCTCTCTGGTTTTCCTCACAGTCATCCTTTTTGATTGCTGCAGTTACATGATTATCTTTGGTCTCCTTATCCTACAAGGTCCTACAAATGGACAGGTGGGGCCACATCTAAACTTTTGAGACTCATCAAGTATCCAGCCATTAAAACATGGCACTGCTCTGACTCAGATACAGCAGGTTTCATAGTCACTAGATAAAATATCACCCTGCTGCTGAGATCAGTGAGTGGGACCAAGACGCAGAACAACAACCACTGCAACCTGATATAAGTCACTCTGCCAGGATGATGAATGATCAAGTAATAGGCCACGCATACAGCACAGTGGGCACACACTAGCCAGCCCAAGGTTGTACAACCTCCCAGCAAAGTGCTTTTAATCCTTCCGGAAAACAAGAACAGGGAGAAGGGACGATGTTGGTGACATTCTGCATGACCTATTTCCACTCCTTGGTTTATTTTAGTATGAAAGCCTGAAGAACAAGTTCCCTACCTTCTTCTTCTGCACACCATATAACCCAGTGCAAAGGATATTTACCACTATAAAGAAATACCACCCTTCTATTAAAGAAGCTGTTTAAATGTCAAGGAGTAATAAGTGGTAGAAATGTAGTATTCTGCCATTGTCATATGCTATCTAGCATCAAAGAATTTCATACTATGGTGAGGGCTTCAGGAGCAAAATCCCTTAAGATGCTAAGAACACAGGGAAATACACAGCATCTTAAACTTCTACTGTCCCAAATATATTCTGTGATTCTAAGTGTTGCCTAACACTGTAAAAGATTGGATCCTATGATATGAAGTTTGTATAAATTACAGTACTTCATTAAAATCTGGTGTATGGAATAATTACTGATGACTTAACTTCTCATTTCCTGTCCATCTTCTTTTCCTTCCCATCTTCTTTTCCTTCCCAAAGTTGTCCTCATTTTTATTGAGACCCTGAGACATTCATGTGAAACTCTACTTTGACAAATCTAAATAGTATCCAATGCTTAAGAGTTTTTATCAACATATGCTTAGACTTATCTACACAATATTAATTTCTATAATCTGAAAAAAAAATAATTTAACTTACGAAAAAGATTCTTCTTCTCCCATTAGAAACTTTATGGCAGAAGGTAGCTCATTTTTGACTATGAAAAGATAGCTCAACATTGCTGCAGGAAGAAGAAAGTCAGATTAGAAAATGGGTAAGATGTTTTGCAGAACATGTACAGGGAAGCATCCTGAACCTCTTCCCATTGTCTGATGATAGAAGACCCTGAACTATAATTGACTGTAAACTACTGATCATTCAGTGATACAGCATTTTTAAAGGGCTGCACGCAAAGTGTTAGCCAGAGCTGTGTTGAGGACCATGAAGTTCCCAAAATGTTACAGAGAGAAGGAGGAACCTGACTGGTTGGCAGCCATATCATTATTAAGATTTTCCAATTTGTTTTTTTTTTCCATGCCCCTCATCTCCTTTACCTCCAACGTTCTGGAGAGATGTGGATCCAAAGACAATCATTTTCCCTGGGGTACCAAAGACCTGTTCACCCAGTTTTTCATACACCATACAGCCTGCATGAAAAGAAACGAGGAGAAAGGTAAAAAATACACCAGCAAAAGCTGTTGAATTGGAACACTTATGATTACTTTTCAGCTAACCACCCATCTGTGAAGCCATATCTGCCCTTTGCAAGTGAATAGAGAGCTCTCTTGTAATACTAGGGCTGAAACTTAGGCAGAAGTGTTTTCTTGACATCCATAAATGTTATTGTTGGCTGCCAGTCACTTTTAAAATTGAAGTTCTTAACGAGGCTATTACACCCCTTTAATGAGTCTGTCTATACCTCTAGTGACATACTGTGTTCTGGTGGTATCCCCATCCTGGTATATGAGGTTTGTGCCCTCAATTAGAGTGTTATGGAAAGCCTCCTCTCCACACAAAACTGGGTACCACAGGATCCACAGGTCAGCACTGGCAGCCTGGCCACAGCAGACACAGTACCACCACTTTGACTCATCATCCCAATGAGGGCAACCACTGTTTTACAGGATGATTTACAATTTCTAATGACGAAGCCTTAATGTGTGATTTCGAAGCATGCAAAGGTGTAAATTTTAACTAAAACTTCTTTTTAAATATCTATCAAGCTTGAGAAACTATTCTATTGATTGGTTTGTGCTTTCTTAAGGTTTTTTTTTATTATTATTAGTTGTGATTTAGGCTGCGAAAAAGACTGGAAGACTGGACGTTGTGAAGATGGTGAGCTACATGAGAACAGAGAGAGAAATACTGCAGTTGTTACTCAGTACAGATGATTTTTAAAATGCACCCCACCGTTTGTTTTTCTCTATATTTCCTTACAGCTGACATTTGTGCTTTGAAGCTTGTCTAAACAATCAGTTTGAGTTTAAATGTACCAGCATAGAAGTTAGGTTAGATTTTGGGAACTAACAGGGCAGAAAAGTGTCCACAATTAGGTGTATGTACCTAATTTAAATAGGAAGTTGCTGCTGTTACACATGATATGACAGTAACACATATGTGTCCAAAGTACATATTAAAATATTACAGTGCTCTTGTGCACAGTTAATTTTAAAAAGCTAGTTCCAGAGTTTGTTACCCAATGAAAGAGTCCCTTGGGCTTCAGAGCACCGTGACATTTAACACTGTAGGTAACTTCTAATTTCTGTGTTTAGAATATATTTTGCTTACTGATACAATTCTCTCTGTGGAGGAAATGTTTCCTTTTATTTTCGTCTAGGAAGTCTCCTACTACACCACAAAGGCTATCAGGAATTTCATACTGACCATTAAAGATGAACTGTATTTCCAGGTAAACTTCACCATAGTTAAAGATGTCTTATATTTCACTTGCAATTGGTTTTGTAATGCAAAGAAACTATATGAGCTGTTCCTTCTTGCTCATTGAAGACGACGTTTCACAGTAGCAGAATTCATTCTTTTGGTGTATGTTTTTCTCTTTTTAGTGATGGTCATATGCTGTTCTCCATTGCCATGTCATAATTTCTTGTTAATTCTGGGCTTCTGACCCAAAATGTGCTAATTCTATTATGTCAGTAAAGTGAAAGAAACTCCTTACACAAAGCACCTGGCCTTATTTGAGCACTCTTGACCTCTTGTTCTTTACAGTTCTACTGAAATGGTATAGGAAGTTACCTGTTTCCTTTGAACACACCAACAGGAGATATATTGAGTAAATGGACAACAGTGTCACTGAAACCAAAAGCAGCCTACAAAAGAATGGAAAATAAAGCTTACTGGAAGAGCTGAGTTCTAACATTGAAATATTTCATGTCACGTCATAGTCACGTTGACTCCAAGATAATTTTTATATTCTTTTGACAATACAAAAAGCCCTAAAAATACATGTAATCCACACACTATATGCATTTGCACCACACCACTGTGGAGGTAAAAAGCCTTGCATGCAAAGGGATCCAACCAAGTAAAACTTAGTGGAGCTGCAGAGTGCAGCCTGTCAGTGTTCACACCTCCCCATATTGAAAGAAGCAAGAATAAAGATGTTTTAAGATTTAATCAGAGCAGGGGTGAACTAGGTATGTCCCTCACCATCCACCCTAAATTTTTTTTTTTTTTCTGGAAGCAGAGTACAAATTTCAAAGGGAAGTCCTCTATTTAAGCACTTCCATACCAAATGGAAGCATCTTTTTCCAGGACCTATTCCATATATTACCAAAGGGATGCCCAGATAGCTTTTTATGTGCTTCTCAGTACCCAAGTAAGGGGATGAGGAGGGAAGTTAAGGACCAGCTGGCTTCCCTTGGGAATAGAAGCAGAAACAAAAAGCTTATACTTCATCTAGGTGGGGAATGGTGTTCCCTTTCTGATGTCACTCCTGCTCTGCCATGATCTATAATCTGACTTCATACAGAAGAATTGCAGGAAATAATGACCAAACTGTCTGTGTAGGGAACTTGCTGGCACAAATGATAATTAGTCAGCGCCAAGGGCTAAGTGCATAAAAACACATTTGCTCATTGCTCTATGTCTTTAAGCCAAGCACCATGTGTGCCTTCCCTTCCAACACCCTGACACACAAAGACCTGATGATGTTTTTGTGATGTGCGTGAAGAGCACTCAGACAATATGTTGGCAATTCCTCTTTATCATGACAACTACCCTCAGGACATTGAGAAAAGCAAGCCTAAAATTGAAAGAAAACAAGCTGCTGCCGTAGATAGGCAACAATACACCTTTTTCATAGGAATAAGTAGAAAGAACAGGATGAGAAGCCTCCTTCCCCTCTCTGACACTTTTATTGTTTTAGCTTAGAAATACCTGAGCACCGAGTAATGACCCACAAGTTTCTTGAGGACAAAAGATTGAGGAGAAACATAACAATATGGTAGGAGGAAATGTTCTCTTGCCAACAAAGAACGATTTTTGACAGTAACAACACACACCTTATACAGCCCAAAGGTTGTTTCTCCTCAAGAAGGTGGAGAAGGAAAGGGAGATTGTATTGTCTGAGGTCACTCTGCTCCATTTTTTACAGATTTCCTAAGCGCTGCTCCTGTCCTTGCTCCCCGCAGTTATTACGCCTCTCTCTGTCTGCCTGCAGCCATGGTGCTCACAGACTCCAGTGCTCAGCTGCTGGGCTGACTCACTCCCAGCCCCAAATGGCTCCAGCTCCACATGCCAGCATCAAGTCTATTTTAATATTAAAAGCTCCTGTTTTTCAGGCTCTGAGCTCATGGAGCCTTTGCAGCGGTAAAAATAACACTCCCAAGCAGCCAGGTGTTTATCTGATCTGTTGTCCTTAGCTCCCCATAGGTTTCTTACTGAGACACTTGGCATTTTCATTAGTGCTGTATGAAAAACTTGTTTGTGTTAGGATTGTGGTATGGACAGAGATATTCATGCCAGAACCACCCCTTGGAAAGGAATGAAAATGTCCATGCCGCTCGCTCTGCACAAATTCAAAACAGAAGCAGGGGAGATTGCACTGCAGTCCCCAAAACACTCCACTACTTTTTATTTTGCCTGCTTTTAAAGAAATGCTGGCAGCTATGCAAGCAACCGGCATATGCAAAAGTCACCTCCCCCCAACAAATCCAGAATAAACAGTTTAGGGCAGGGGACTGACACAGTGCAAGGAAAAACAAATTGTTCCTGTGATGCCACTGCTGTTTGCTCCCATGTGCCACATCACCAGGTCAGCTGAAACACATGCTGTCCCTAGCCCTCTGTGGAGTCCCAGTCTTTAGGGCTGGAATACCTGTGAGGCTCATGCAGGCATTTGCCTTATTCCACAGAACAGCTCTGAACCCTCAGAAGGTATTGGATACAGAATAGCATGGCAGAGCATGGGCTTTGCCACTGTAGGTACTCCCAGAGGGCTGGTCTGCCAGGCTGTAAAGTAACTCCACCTTTGGAGGAGTTAGGCTGCAGCTTCATCACTGCTTCCAGCCAATCCTAGTAGAAGCAGCTGCAGAAAGCAGTGTGAAACTTCATTTGTAGCATCATATTATCCCTCATCTAATAAGCCTTTGTGCCTCAGTGGGGTTTTTCAGATGACATGCAGTGCTGGGCTAAACACGGGCTGAAGGCACCTTGTACTTGACTGGCTTGTGTGTCTCTGCAGTGCAATCTATCACTCCGGTCCTGGTTCTCCAGGATGAAACCACAGGCAGTGACAAGTGCTTCTGCCACTCCTAAGTAGCCTGGCTCATATCTAACTTCCTAAGTCTTTTGTGCCATCTTTATGCAAAAAAGTTTTCTCCCTGTTTGCATACATGAAAGGATGCTCTTCTTTGGTTCAGGCTGTGGTTATTAACAATACTGCGATTAAGTTCCTCTGAGTTCCTACCTCGGTTGTTTTGCCTAGAAAGCATGACACTTGGCTATGCCACTAAGTTAAGCAAAGAGGATGTGAGAGTATATACCCATTGCCATATTTATGTTGTATGTCTTATGCCAAGAATATAGGATCTGAACTGATCCAGGTGTGCTCAGCAGTGCACACTTCACACTGCAGGAGAGTGGAAATCAGGATGGGTCTGCCTTGTTAGCGCTGAAAATGCTCCTTTCATTTTTCCACCTCTGCTTTCTACTTTCCAGGGATGATGCATGCTAAGGCTGGATAAAGCAACCTAGAAACTTTCCAGAACTACACTACTCAAGACAATGAATGTAAGTGCTTTCTCATGTGCAAAAATCTATTAAAGTATTGCTAGGACTCTATCTTTAATCAATTGTAAAGCAGAAATTGTTCTAAGATCTACGTTTGATAGGGACAGCAGAACTATACATTTATGGGAAAACTGCACTGAGTGAGAGTGTGAGAAAAAAATCTGATCGTAATGGACGATGTTAACTCTGAGATTACTGCATGATAAAGGAACAATTAAAGCACTTTCGGGCATAACTACAGACACCATGTTAGGATCCTGTATCTCCAGGCTTCAAAGGGGAAAGCTCTGCTAGCCTGGTCCGTTAGGTCCTGCTAGCTTCCTTACCTTTGATGTCAGTGGGCTGGTCTATCTCCAGACCAAGAGATCTGAAGGCATAATAAAGCTAACAAAAATAATTATCCACTTGTAAATACACATAGTTAATTCTGTAGAGAATAATGCTGTTATTTACTGTATAAAATCTCTACAATCAGGTTTGGCAGTTTTTGTACAATGTGGCGGTACAGATCTATACGCTCATTGCTTTGGGCCAAGATGAGACCAGTCACCATTGTTAGAAGTTTCTTTGGTGTTCACATAACTGGTCTGAGCTACTTCACTTAAAAGAAACCGCTTTTTACATCCTTTAGAGCAAACACATTCCACATTTCACTTCATTCTCATGAAAAACTGATGAAAGAATGAGAAGAGGATGAGATTATAGAAAACTAAAGCAGTAAGAAGAATCTGAGGGTGGTCCTTGTCTGAGATACTAATATCACAAATGCAGTAACAAGAGAGGTAAACTTTTTTTTTTTTTTTTTCCCTGGCTACAGTAGTTTTTGCAACAAGTCTTTTGCACTCAGAGATGTGCTTTTTAGAGCATGAGTGGAGTATCACATACAGGTAGAGTACTACATAAAAAAAAGCAGCAAAAATAACCTCAGTCACTCTGCATAAGACCTACATTAGAGTCCAGCTACTTTATAGCCTAGTTTATATACAACACAGTTAAAAAACTTTGTATATTCTTAATGTAAATGGATTAACTCCTTGGATTATTCCTAGATTTTACCCAGACACAGAAAATTGTAAGATGGCATCATGGATGTTGTTATCCTGCCACAAAACCCCAGAGCAGATGGCTATATGTACCCCATGTGCCATCCTCTCTGCTATATACAGGGCTCATTTTATGCCCTTCCCCAAAACCTAAGAAATAACAAAAGTTCTAGATTTTTAGATTTGGCATTCAAGAATTGACACTTCTTCAGAGTAATCTCTAAACTCAACAAATGCATTGAACAGTTCTCAAAGATTGTAAATTATTGTGTTTCTTCCCTCAATGAATATTCATCTGCATGCAATTCCCAACTGACTTCTTAACAATCACTTTTCACAATGAAACATCCCATGCTGTGATCCAGAATAACACAGAATAACACCATGTCTTACTCATTCACTGGCACTGTTTTATTTTTAAACTATAAAATTCTCCTTTATGAAATGCCTCTTTTTTTTACTGGACTTAAGTACTCTGCCTCAGCTCTTTTTTTTATACTAAAACCTTGTCTATAATTATGTTGGCTTTCAAGGACTCTCACATAGGAAACTGAAGAAGCTGTGGGAGTGAGATGAAAATATTTTATGTAACATATAAAGGAATATAAATATTCTTTTTTTGTTGTTTTACAAAAGTAGGTATTACAACATGTTTTAATGAAAGCTCTGGAGATCCCATGACACACGTAAGAACTAGGTACTATCCCACTGTAAATATTACTACTGAATATTTCCAATGTATGTGTAGCTTGTGGACCATATGAAAAATCCCTGTCTAGGCTCAGGTCTGCAGTAAATACTTAATTTGTTCTAGCATTACAAGTAGTGGCTTTCGCCCCTGAAAAAATAAAATTGACCGACACCAAAATCTCTGAAACTTATATCTAATAATTTCTGGCTTGAATGCTGTACTTGATTACAGATGGACTATAAATCCCACTGCTTGCTGGCAGCTCATACTTTCTTTTAAACATGGTGAAACTGCATGGAGATCAGCTACTCACCACTCAAATACTTACAGAAAAAGGAGAATTCCTGTGTTAGCCAAGGCAAAAGCCAGACCCAAAATCCCACTGCCCATAATTGCATTGCTGAGGTTGAAGACAGACATCCCCAGTGAAGTAGTTCCTGGGATCTGGAGAAGACAGATGTGTCAGCAATAGCCTTGAACAGAGCAAGGGAATGGATCTATGCTTCAAACTCCACATCTTGCAATATGTCAGATTTAAGTAACTACTGCTATGGAAACAACTTAATAAAAATTGGTTTGAAAGAGGAAAAAGCATCACTGAACCCTGTCACACCTACACTCCGATCTCTGTCCTAGAGATTTTGCTAACTAACGTAAACGGTATAGAAAATACACAACTCATACTATGCTTTAAATTTTAGATCTCATCTTTCACTACACCTGAGAAACATCCTAGGCACATGTTTTATTGTGAGGCCATAAGAAACCACCAGAACTTGCTTACTTGTTTCCCAACACAAGCCAGAGAGATTCCCTTGACTCAACTTGACCAAAATGCTCAGGTTTTTTGATTTTGTTTTGTTTTTTTAAGTGATAAGCACAGGCGGTTCCTACTGGAGCCCAAATTTAAGTTATAATTTTTTGTACCCAGCACTTGTGAAGACCACGTGTAAAGGCCCTTAATTTACACAACACATAGTTCATTTTGACAGGTAAATAGAGCAGCAAGAGAGACTTACATATTCATCGCATTTCTTCTTCTCCAGGTGGCTGTTTGTTAGACTTCTTCTGCTCTCTCGGTCTGAAATAAACTTGCTGAAAAAAATCAGAGTATTTATTTCCAGCACGTGTTTAGAAGATGTGAGCACATTAATTCCATGAACACCATCTGATTACAAAATAAGGAACACATAAAAGCTGTATGTGAAAAGAGGTCAAACTCAGCTATTTAATGAGTCAGATTAAGCTTCACTGATACCAATGTATATTGACTATCAATAAAGGTAATACTAGCACAAGATCAGGATAAATGTATATATAGAGAATGGTCTTTTAGGAGATATAGTAAAGCAGCAGCACCAATTTTGTTGACAGGAAAGTAATTTTTTTCTATAGAAACTAAGAGGACATACTTCAGGTGTCCTTTGGAGGTGAGTGTGACTGTAGCCCCTGCTCCCACCCCCTGCTCATACAGTTAGCATAACTAACACCTTTTTATAAGGCAAGCAGTCATTCTCTGTGACTGCACAGGTCACATATTCATTCCCTCTCCCTCATTATCAGACCATGAAGGTCTTGTGAACCAAGCAAACAGATTTCTTCCTCCCATCCTTATTGGCTTCAAGAACCCTGGGCACCAACTGGATTACTCCCTTCCTTGCCAGCCTTGAAGATCCCAGACACCCAGCCCACGAGATGGTGCTGATGCTCCCCTCACAGAAGAGGGAAGTGTAACAGCATCTGGAGCACTGTCTCTAAAATCAGTTACAAGTCCTAAGTGGGGAACTTGGACCAGTGCTGCTGCTGGACAGCGAGAATTGGGACCCTCCAGTGGCCACGGAAACACCCACCATCCTCTGCTTCCTCCAAGGACTGAGGGAGTCACATTCTTTTATATGATTTTCTAGTCTAGATTATGATTGTTACACTGATAGAGCAAACAATGTATTAAGATTTGACCAATCTGCAGAGGGTCCAGGTGACTAGAAATCTTAAGTTGTATTATAAATTCTATATTATGCTATTTATATATTGTAATACATTTATTCTTCTTGTAGAAATCCTGTGCTATACTAATAATAAATTCTGTGCTACACTTATCATAATATCCTGGTAAGAAAATTAGATTTTAATAGTAACTATGAATTAGTGCTGTCATCATTCTGCCAAGGGTTCCTAAAAGAACCTGTCTGTTTCCTCAGTGTTGGGTGACCGCGTGGCACCCTGTGAAAGCCTTAATTACCACTGTAGGGTAGGTATGGCCAGACTTAAGAGGATGAAGAGGTGCAGCACACAGACAGCACTGCCCAGACCATCTTGAACTGGGCGACATGCTCTGCTGATGCACTGTTCAGGGCTCACAGATTTTAAATATCTTTCAAAACACAATACTGTTTTTGCCATACTTCAAAATTAAACACTTCTGTGCAGGGAAACGTGAAATAAACAGCTTTCCTTTCTCTGTACCCTTTACTTGTTCTATGTCCTTGATATAGCCACATTTATGAACTTGCAGTCACCAGAGCAGGATTTGCCACCTGCAGCTGTGTTGGTATCCTTGGGATTTATGACACTTCTGATTTGGATTAGCTGCTGTTTTCTCCCAGATCCTGTCTTCAGCAAACCCCTTAGTTTGTACAAAGCTTTTCATCATTTACATTCTTTCATCTTTTCATCTTTTCAAGGTTTATGCACAATTAAGTCCCTGGCATCTTTGTTAATCCACAGATGGTTCTTAGGCTGCACTGGCTAATGCATCAGCCACTGTACGTGTTACATACCTAACCAGGGGCTGTCACCAAGTGTCAGAGACTCTTTTTGCTCTAAGTAAATTAAGGTGGCTCTTCTTAAATTAAACCAGACAAACAACACACTGAACACAGAGTGCAGCATTTTTTTTTTTCCCCACAGCTGGGAATGTTTGCTGGACAGGAATGTATAGTTCAAACTGTGACTCAAGATTGTTCATCATTTGAGTATGTTCAGTGATATTCAGGCTGGCAATATAACCATGAACTCATAAAGACACAGCTCTATCAAACTTCCCTACTACCCTGGTTGTGGCTCAATTACAAGCAAGAATTGCTATCACAGCTTCTAAGTGTATGCCAAAATCATGCAGTTGCAATGCTGCTGACTTGGCTTCCACAGCTGACAACACTGGGCCCTGTGTCGTCAACATTTTGTGTACGACATGCACATTTTTAGTTTATCCCTTAAATCCAGCCTTATATGGAAAAATGTATATAATATTTTTTCTGGGTTTGTTGCAACTTTGACTCCTACCCATTGGTCTGCTTTGACTTCCTTTATATCAATAAAGACCTACTGTAGGCTTCTCTTATACTTTTTAACCTACTAACATCAGCAATGGATTTGCTGAATAACATAGACACTGTGCCAGGTTTACCAGCCCTAACACAGTTGGAATAGATGACTGAACCTCCTCCACTGTTTTAAGAAGAGAAAAGTAACCATTGCTAAGGTAGATTGATCCAAATTTAACTTTGCAAAGCTCCCCGTGTAGGTATTTCATCCTCATGGAATGAAATCTCAACCCGATTCAGAGCGTGTGCTTTTTTTTTTTTATGTCTGTTTAAAGCTCATCTCTTGAACACAGGCAGCAGAGTGTGAATGGTTTGAAAAAGACATTCCAGCTCTCTCTTGAAACACCCCGCAGGCAATTTGTACAGGCAGGAGCAGAGTTTTGTCTCTTTTGGATTTGTAAGTGCTGCTGGGAACATCTGTGGACTTTGCTTTCTTCTGTCATTTATGGAGATCATGTGTCATTTTAGATTTTGTCAGTGTTATGACAGAAGTGACTAGGCTGCTCCCCCCCATTTCTCCTCATCCCTCTGCAGCCAGTCCCCCTTAATAATTACAAAAATAACAAGTTTTTAGATATTATTATTGCCACTTGGTATTAAAGTTCAATGAAAATTATTGTTAAAAAACTAACACGTGACAAAGACAACACTTGTGCAATAATGCTTGAATATAAAGTGACTGTGGGATTTTCCATTAGAATACTTCTGACAAAGTAAACAGTTTCTGGAGAACCAGTATCTTCTGTGGCCAACACATTCTTTCCTTCTGGATGGGAGTTTAAGAAAACTAGCCTGATTTGATATATTGATCCAAATTAGTTTCTTCTGAGTTAGTCCTACATTAAAATGGACTGGGTTTGTTGTCCAGCTTCTTATCTCCTATTACAAATGGGGCTGTTCATCCAACCCACGTTTACCATGTCACACTGCACATTTTTCTCCATTTACGCTGTGTGTTGTGTATGGGAGGGCAAAGTCAGAAATGGGAATGTGGCTACTAGGCTCCGGATTCGAGGTAGATTGTGCCCAGCTTTTTTACAGGGTGCTTCACAGCACCTGCCTCCTAGCCCCAGGATGGCTCACCCAGAAATCTCAGCAGAGATGCAGTGGTGGGTGATGTGGGGTCTGCCTGATCCAGAGGCTGTGCTGTATTTGCTATTGCAGGCAAGTCCTGCAAGTCCAGACAAGAAGATTGACTCAGGACCATGCTCAGTACGTGGTACCATATGACAGAGCAAGTTTTCCATAAATGGAATGAATTACTCAAATAAAATTTAAATAATAATAATAAGAGTAAATAATGATAATAAATAAAAGCAACCAAAACCAAACAACAAACAAACAAACCACAAACAGAACAAACCAAAACACAAAGTAAGGGGAAGGCAATTCAATGGATTCAACAGAAAGAATTTTTTTTTCACTTCAGGGTGGTTTGTTCCCCTATTGCATATGAAAAATAACATATGTTAGAACACTAGAATTTCTGGTTGAACTGTGACATGCATCTGCTCTGCTTAATAGATGTGCTTAGAAAATGAGCTATTCGTTGTCACAGAACGTTGTATATTTGACCTTTATAAATATGACACGAATGAAGTAAAATGACTGTTTACTCCAGCCTCTCCCAGCCCTCCTAAGGACTAGAGGCCACTGTGACAGGTGCTGTGGAAATGCACAGTAGGACCGTCTGTGCCATCAAAGCCTTGTGACTCTCTGACAAGCATGAAATTCATTTGTGCTGTTTGTTGTCTTAATTTCAAATGCTTTACTCATCATTAAAGGATATAATCTATTCTTATAGGTTTCTGCTTTCCTGTTGTTTCCTACATCATAGCTGAGTATGAAGAGCTTATGCAAAACTTTTCAGATACATTAATAAAATATCCTGGCCAAAAAATAATCAGCTCATCCTTGTGATGCATGACACCTCACTGTTGGCTTGGAAAGAATATAATCTATTTCATCTAATTATTTTCCTGGTTTGATTTAGTGCAAAAACCCAGAAACTTAAGTCTTATGGATAAAGTTGTTTTAAAAGAACCATGTTTAACTATGATTTCCAAATTTAATTTATCAAAAGATTTATATGAGAAATGTTTGATTAAGGTGGAATCCCCAAGCTAACAATTTTGGCTAAGCAGAGTTAGCCAAAAACCATTTAACCACCTCAGATATGTTGAAATGTAATTACATTAAAATGATATTTGACAATGACTTAAACATTTGTTAGGGAAGGCTAATTTGCCAAGATTATAGAACTTTATCCTTAGGCATCTTCTTAAACTGAATGCTGACTTGAGCAAATGCAAAGATTTCCAGGACATGTAAGAACAAGAAATGCAGAAAAACCTTGGTCTGACTTAACTGTCAAACTTTGATCAGAACTGGGTATACCTACTAAGAACCTTGTTAACCAAACAAGGGGTGCTGATAACTTACTGGTAGCTGTAAACCAACACAGGCATGCAGCCAGCAGCTTCCTGAGAGCACGGTCATAGTTACAGATAAGGAGTCATCTTAAATACTGGTTTACAGTTATGGGCAGACATGGCAAAGTTTTATAACCAGGATACATGGTTAAAAGTCACCACATCCATGTCTGGATTTGATGCAAGTTTCTTCATTAATGTTCCCAGAAGAAATTTAACTTTTTCATACAAAGGAAAACTCCTCCCATCACAGCCCCTTCCAAACAACATCCCCTCCCTACACACAACTGCATATATAAATGTATATTTAGGCCTAGAAAAGACTGGAAATCCAAAGCAAACTAGAAAATTTTCCTCTAAGATCAAAAAATATTTGGAGCTTACAACCAGACATGGAATTAACTTCTCCCTAGAGTGTATCTTTTCCAAAAGACCCTTAAAAATTCTGGTCTACATTGAGTTTGAAAAATTAAGCACTGGGGAAAAAAAAATGTTTAAAATGAATACAGAGTGCAAAATTGATCAGGTTGAAACAACAAAAAGAAACTAGTTGAAAATTACAGATCTAATCTAAGCTCAAGTGAAATCAACAGAAAACGTCCCACTAATTTTGATGGACTTTGGAGTTTCACAAGGCCTTGCACCACGTGCTGGGCAGCACAAAATGTGTTGTTCCATACACCTATTAACCTCTTATCCCATGGAGACAGGGTGTTTGCCAAACTAATTATAAAAAGGAAATAACCATGTCTGTTCAGGATGCATTTGACATTGGGTACAGAGCGGGGTCTTCCTGCCTGCTCATCCTCTGTGTCAGTGTGGAGGTGCTTGCACAGGGCAGTGGCCATGGGTGGCTCAGCCCCAGCCTCAGCCCCAGGGGATGCTGATGGGGTTGGGCTGGTGCCAAAGTGCTGCTGCACCAGAAGCAGAAGCTGTGATCAGCATGAGCTGCCTTGAAACTCTTGGTTTAGACATAGAGGGGAACAACAATACACTGGGATATGCAGGGGAAAATAAGAGTAATTAGTTGTCCTGTGAGCATGCTGACAGAGGAACAGACATCTGTAATGGTGCTACATCCTACAACCAGATGATGCTCTGCAGACAAGAAGTTATCCAGAAAGGAATGGAAAATTGTGGAATACATTCATATGCCCTAAGAGACACAAAAATAATCAGAAATTCTGCCTTTGAGCTTCTGACACTTTCCTCACCATACTTTTCTTCTTTCTTTTGCAGGCAGACTGGATCTGATCCAGACCTTGCCATGCTTACTACGCTCTAACTCCACAGACCACATTGTGACTGCAGAGGATCAGGCACATATGGCACAGTTCTTCCCCGCCTTCCATAAACATTCACTGAAAGATGAAGCATTAATGGGGTTTTCCCCAGTAACAGTTACTGGTAGTACCAGCCAAATTGCTGGGGAGGCGCACCCAGCCCAGTACAGCCGCTCCTTCTCTCAAGGATATAAATCCCTGGCAGGCTCCAGGGAGCAAATTTACCCCGTCAGCCCCTAAGCTCTTCACCTTGCAAAGTGAGACAGCAGGAAAGCAAGCAGGTTCATACTGGAACTGTTTTGTTTTGGCAACATTTGAGGGGGGGTTTGTTTTGCTCTTANCCCCCCTTTTTTTTTTTTGTAACAGAAGTGGTTTGTGTTTTGTTTTGGCACTTTCCATCAAAGCAGTTGCATCAGAAAATTCCTGACCAGCTCTAATCTTCGCCAGTGCAGCTGCGCTGTGGTCGCATCACCACACGGTGCAGCTGGAGACTGCCCCAGGACTTCCCCTCAGCAAGAACGGGGGGAGGGGGACAGGCTGGCACCCTCCTGCTGGGAGGGCTCATCCATGCCACCAGTCAGGGCACCCTGTCAGCTGGCTGATTTTGCTACATGCATGGTATGGCCACAGCTGGGTGCTTATTTCTGTACCCACCACCAAGTTCCCTGTCCATCCTCATGGCTGCATGAGCCACATGACTCTATCCTCACTTGGGAAAAAACAGCTATTAATTTTGTTTTCACACTATAAAGTGAGTTTCTCCAGGTAGCCAGAGAAGCTGCTGCCAAAAGGAAGAAAAGGCAAGAAAAGAGGTTTTAAAGACCATAAACACAGGCAGCAGCAGCTCAGCCCTAAAGGAGCAAGATGATGTGCCAGAAGAGGCTTCCCAGCAGCACCAGTGCCGGGCAGGGCTGGAATACTCCACCTTGGTTTGCAATATTTGAACAGGAAGTTTGATCAAAAAACAGCTTCTTGTTTTACAGCTCACAAAACCCAAACAAGGTCTGTCAGCAGGTCTTTGTTGTAAACAGGATGGCTCAGCACCTGTTGGAGGCTGGTAGGAGGGCCTGAAGAATCACTCTCAGGTGGAACAGGCTGCTCTTTGGAAATGACTGTACAGGAAAAAAACAGCCTAATAATTTAAACAAACCTAATGGTTTTCACTGATATTGACACATAGATGCATCTTGTAATCTTGACATGAGTTAGGTGTAAGTCTCTGTTTTACCATCTTCTTGCTATCCCTCACCTCGGGAAGTGACAGCTGCTTCTGGTTTGTCTTGCTGAATTGTGAATATGGACCAGGGCTACATTTACTGCCAATGACATCAGCTGTAAATCCCTGGGAACTTGAATGCACGGAAGTAGCCAGGCAGGCTTAAATTGTCGTATCAGAGATCAAAGGTCAACAAAGAGATTTTCCCTAAATTATGCCGTTGATCTAATTGTTTTAATTATTATTACTTCTTTGCTGTGTGCAAGCAGATATTTCACAGTGTTGTTTTTTTGCTACATTATATGTTTGTGCATTTTATTAGACTAATTTGAAAGATTCAAAACGATGAATAAATTGCCACTCTTTTTGCTTTATCTGCTGTTGCAACCTATGCCCAACAGATGTCACATATGAAATTCAAATTACATCTTCAAATGGAGCATGACTTGGTAATGAATAATTCAAGACATATACTGAAAATTAGAATGCTGTTTTTAAACAGTGTGTTTCTTAGCACAGGCAGCATCAGTGGAAAAATACTCACCTATTTATCTGGCCGTTTTCCACCTCTGTGAAATCATTTGAATCATTGCTGATGTTATCGTCTTCAGGGACAGTCATATTCTGCAATTCAGTCAGTTCTAATCCAGCTTTGAAAGGCATTCTGGGTGAGGAACTGTACCTATCCAAGTGTTTCTCCAAATATTAGTGTTTGGTTGTTATCTTGTGAGTAAACTGTAACCACAGTGTCAGCAACCTAAATAAAATGCAAGAAAAAAAACTAAGATGCATACCACCACCAGCAATTAAAATCACCATAAGAAACAACTGAAACTTGGACAACAGGTACCGTCCTTACCCAGCAATTTTGTATTGTCAGAAGGACCTCAGGTTTTAACCTAAATGCATTGCAGAACCATAGAAACCTTATATGCTTTAATGAGATCAGCTTCACTAACCTTACAAATTACCTGGTCTTGCAACCAACTGCTGAAGATGGCACTTGCATTTATAAACTAGTAGAGCAAATCAATCCTATTTGTTTCAGGAAAAGAAAAAACATTACCCTCCTACAGATTAAGTAATATTTTTTTTTTTTTGTCCAAATCCCATTTTGATATTTGGCATTCATCTTCTTTATGTTCTCCATTCTTATTTAAAAATATAAAATATATTGTGCCCTTGCTGTTGCTCAGTGGCTGGAACAGAGGGTTAGAGTTATCCCAGTACGCTTTTCTACTAATATCTGTATTACAGGTATTTTAATACATTAAGGTAAAGAGCAGACAATGCTTTGTGTATGGTTAAACTTATCCTGAACAAGGACAGAAAAAGCCAAAACCAAATCCCTAATCTCACAATTCATAGGAAGAAAGAGTAATGTATATCATTGTGTCAAGCAGTTATTATCTAGAGATCAGTTGATCTCTCCTCTGATAGATGTGTTTAATAAAAGCACCGAGAATAACACCAAAGGCAGATCAGACAAGCCTGCTACAGTGACATATTTCCTCATCAGCAATGCAAATCAACTGGAAGACCAGTATTTTCTGGAGTCCAACCACTCTCGGCTGCGCTATAACTCCAGCGTGGTGCTGAGGCAACAGGATGTTATTCACAAATGAGCTCCTGCACAACTCTCTCAATTCCCATTTTGTGAATGAATTTCCTGCAGTATTGCCAAACAACTATTAACCCTGAGGTATGTGGTGAACACTCAGATGCCAGATTAATTTCGGGATATTTTCAAATTCTCAGGGCTACCTTAAACTGATCAAACTTCTCTCATACAACCAAAGAAGCAGGAGCATCCCCAGCAGGGCACTATGTCAAGGCAGGAGGACATAGGTCACTTTTTCAGTTTATCACTTCTACCTGTTTCAAATTAAGTTTACAGGACCAAATACTTCTTGTTTGTACCACATGCTCACCATGCAGAAAAGGGCTTTGCAAATGAGTATTTATTTCCTCTGCAAATACTTCCTCTTAAATGTAGGTTTAAAGTTTACATGTGCTTTTAGCATTTCCTCAAGAGCTCTAACTGTCCACATTTCAGGAGCGTAGTTTAAAGGTGAGTCTCAAGGATTATTATGGGTCAGGATCTGCTCTTTTCTACTGGAAGAGCAAATAAGCACATGTTTATGGTGGCAGACAGGGCCTGATACAGCCTGATGTGAGGATAGCACTGGGGGAATGTGAGCTAGGTCCTTTTCAACTCCTCTACAGGGGAGATTTCCACTAGAGATACCAGGGGAGTGACCACTTGGGTATTAAAATGTTGGCACAATAAAAACCAATAAATTAATTTAGGTTGCTGATAAATTAAGACAGACTGGCAAGCAGAGGGTAGTTTTAGCAGTGACATTCTGGAACAGTCTTCCGAGAGGCTACAGGGATAAAAGAGTCTACCTATTTTGGAAGGGAAGCATATAAAAGGATAAAGCCACAGGAGATGGTGACTGCTGAGGTGGCAAGGACTGAGCCCGTTGAATCCTGAAGCTTCTTGTGACCATTGAGTTCCTAAAATAAACAATTCTTTAATAGGCCTGACAAGCTCTGTATTGAAATCTGCAGCCCCTGGCGCTTGAAAACCCATGTAAAGATTTATCTAAGTTTCAAGCCCTTTCAGTATTTTTTTTTTTTTCATGGTCCCCTGTGAGGATTTTCAAAACTATTTTGGCATTGCCCATGTTTAATAAATTTCCCGTTAAGTGTTTCAAAAGCAGGTGCTGAAATTAGCACTCCTGTGAGGTAAATAGCATGCTGGAGAGCAGACTTCACAGCTCACTGACGTGCAGCTCCTGCTTTGTTGTTCTGCCCTTCTCTAGCTGAAATACTGCAAGGCCAGGCTGGCAGGAAAACAGGAAAACAGCTTGCTGATTTATTCACAAGGAATCTTTGCAGTGCAAAAGTGACAACTTATTGTTGTTGCTGTTGTTTTAGCAAAAACTCTGATTCTACAGAAAATTGATTGAATGAAAATGGAGCGAAATCTTAGCAGAAGCAGTGCCAGCTGAAGCACCAGCAGTAATTTCAGCAGACCCCAGGTTTCAGGCAGAGGAGTTGCTCCTGAAGCAGCATGACACCAGGCTCATGTTAAATCTGCCTCAGCTTCTTGCTAGGTTAAAGGATTTACTAAAAAAATACCAAAATATAATTCTGAAATTAAAACGGTTGTTGAGTGAAACAACGCATTGCACTTCCAAGTATGAGAAAGACTGATCTCAGTGCCAAAACATAAGGAGGGTGAAGAGAGTGGTGGGGCTAGGGACCAAAACTTTCACTGCCACAGCATGAACTCATCACAAATCTTTGCCAAAGTATAACCACATCATCCTTAGCACCTCCATCTGTAACATCCAGATAACAATGACAATAACACCCAGTTTGTGAAGCACTTGCACACTCAGAGGGAAAGGGTCACAGAAGTGTAATACCTGGAAAAAAAACCCACTAGCGAACTGCAGTTTTTTTTCAAAGATAACTTTACTTGTGACATATACGGAGCCAACACTTTGTCATTGTTAATCACTCCAGGCACCCTCCGCAGTTGGTTGAGTACAGGTGGTCACATCAACTTCACCCCAAAATGACCTATTTTAAATTTCAAGTTCATGGATACCACAGATTGCAAGGTCTAAATAAAACCTGCAATCCCAAAGGGTAGAGTTCATGTCAACCAGTTTTACTTCCTACAAGTTGAATATCTGTTCCAGGCTCACTTGGCCTCTACAGCAAAGCCTGGTGCTGCCAGAGGACAATCTGCCCAGGCCTACTGAAGGAGTTTTGAGCTACACTTGAGCTGCTCTCTGCAAATGCATTAGCTTTGCTCCCAAAGGGACCATCAACACTGGGATAGCTGAGTCACCATCTCAAGCATAGGTGCCACCAATGCTAAAAAAAAAAAAACCTGCTTCATCTAAGAAAAATATACCATATGTTGTTAATATTTGTGCTTGTAAGGCCTTTTCATTCAAGAAATGTTATTAAATAAATGCAAATAAAAATGCTATGTTGGCAAAAGTTCCTAGATTGAGCTAATTCACATTGAAAGGCAATAAATAAAGGTCTGAAGAGTAACTGTAGCAATCTTGATCACTTCCAGTTACTGTGTCTACTACTCTGCCCAGACTTAAACCTCCCAAAAAGAAAACTTCCAGAGACCTGCCATCAAACCTCTCCAAACACACATGAAGCAAATGAACAAGAAATAATAATAATCTTTCTCTTACTTCAAACTTTTCTACTTGAATGGGTAAACACTCCTTCCTGAAGCAGGAATCACCATGCGAGAAAAACAAGAACTAATGACCCTTCTAAAAGAACCTCAAAGGTTTAGTAGCTGATCCAGTCCCTCTGTTCAATAGAAAAAACACTAGTTGGGCCTAAGAGCTTGACTTTCTCTTTAAACATCCCATTGGCATGTCTTGTAAAACACATTATGGATAATTTATTCATCATGTGTTCCTTGCAGAATATGGCAAAGATTACAACTGGTAACAGCCTTCAGAAGAAGGGCTGTGAGATGACACAAAAAGATAAAATGAGTTTATTTTTCTCAGGGACACTGAGACCTTCACAAGCCATCAAAATACATTCCAAAAGCTAAGGTCATTTTCTTAGTTGCCTTCCAAAACACTAAAAAAAAAAAA
>VWZY01001545.1:376787-412583 GCA_013399075.1 Chloroceryle aenea | reverse complement strand
GCACCTCCGCCACGAGTACGTTCATCACCTTTCTTGTTTGTTTGTGTTTGTTTTCTTTTCTTTTTTTTTTTTAAATGAAAAATGTGGTTTTCTTCGTACGAGAAAACATTATTTTTCATCATTTTTTACGCCACGGCTTGCCCACATCAGAACCCCTCTGGCAGGAGGGCCGGATTTCGGTGGAGTTTTCCCTGACATGGCCACGGAAGATCTGTCATCATCAAGTTACGCAGTTTCCTGTTTCATCATGCAAAATGTGTATGCCGTAAATGCTGCCATTTTTTTCTTTGAGAGGTCAGCGCATCTCCAACTGGGGCAAGACACACTTTTCAGATACAAAGGGTCATTTGATGCACAGGGGATTTGCTGTAGCTTGTTATTTCCATGCTAATATCTAGAAAGTGCTGTGTGAGCTTTTTGTCGTTGAAAAAACTTCTTAAGAACAAACCTGAAGCAAGGTGACATTGCAGCTGACGATTTGAGAATGTAGCTCTTGTTTTCACTCCACACAACACATGACTTTCAGGGGATATCACAAGGCACAGAGAGAAAGGGTGCTGGAGTGTGTCAGTGTGGGGGCAGTTTGCCTGGCTGTCTACAGAGTGGGGATGTCTGCTGGGAAGCTCTTACGGTACCTCTGCCAGCAGCTTCTTGAGATGTTTACTCTGGAAGTTCCCCTACCAGGTCTCCTAAATGTCAGGCCATAAAGGCAGGTGACACACAGGAAGAGCTGTGGTTTTCAAATTACCATCTTTGCATGTACAAGTTGGATTCCCATTTTGGTGCTTGTACTGCATTTTTTTCACCAAGGGAGTTCTTTGAATATGAAGCGCTGTGCAAACAGTAACTTAATTAATTCTCATTGCACCCTGCTAAAACAAGAGCTGTCTCATCCCAGAAATGAGAGTGAAGCCAGAGAAAGAGCTATCTGCCCAAGGTCATTAAGCCGAGGGCTGCTCTTTCAACACTTCCTTATGTGAATCATAGAGTTGTAGAATCATAAAATGTTAGGGGTTGGAAGGGACCTCCAGAGATTGAGTCCAACCCCCCTGCCAAAGCAGGACTACCTAGGGCAGGCCACACAGGAACAGATCCAGGCAGGTCTTGAAAGTCTCTAGAGAGGGACACTCCACCTGTTCCAGGGCTCCATCACCCTCACAGTGAAAAAGTTTCTCCTCATGTTGAGGTGGAACTTTCTATGTTCTAGCTTATACCCATTATTCCTTGTCCTATTACTGGGCACCACAGAAAAGAGACTGGCCCCTTCCACTTGACACCCACCCCTCAGATATTTATAAATATTAATCATAACCTCTCTCAGCCTTCTCTTCTCCATACAAAACAGCCCCAGGCCTCTCAGCCTTTCTTCATAGGAGAGGTGTTCAAGTCCCCTAATCATCCTCTTGAGCTGGGGAGCCCAATACTGGATGCAGTATTTCAGGTGTCATCTCTTCTGGAGCTCCTACCAGCACCCTCTGCAGCCCCATAGAAATTTCAGTGTGATGAAGGATGTGGGGTTGGATTTCAAGTCAGAGTCTCGACTGCCCATCCAGTCCTATGTGCATGGCACCATGCCTGCAAGCAGAGAAGAAAATATTTGCAATTCACTCTTACTCAATTGGATTTATTCATCTTAAATTGACAATCAGCTTCCCACCCAAATTACTAAATAAAGAAGTGTATTATGTAGTGGATGTGGTCAAGTGGTGTTGTTCTAGGGAATAAGAGGAAACTCTACTTTGTTTCTTTAAAAGAAAATGTGCATCAGGCTGATTATCATAATGGTCATTGAATTGATGATGAGTTCTGTTACCACTATTCATTTTATACCTGTATAGGCAGGACTATTCTAACTAAGATAATTTGATTCTTACCTTGTCATGTGCGTTCTTAGAACCAAGGTAAATATTTTTTGTAGAATTTGGAAAAAAATATATCTTTCTAGCATATCTTAACACAGCCCCACAAAAACATTAGAACTTCTCAGAAACAAAAGCTGATTTACTTTCAGTATTTCACATTTCTCCACTGTCCCTCTCAGTATCTTCCTGATTTTTTTTTTTCAATAGGTTTTCATGCCATTCACACCTTATTCGCTCCTCCTGGGCCATTCTCTTTATCGTTTTTACTTCTAATCTCATTCCTATATCTGTTTTCAGATATACCAAAGATATAGGAATTTGCTTTTTTATTTCAGGCCCAACATTTTTCTTCCGCTTGTCCATCTAGAACTGACAGTTCTCTTCCTGGATGCATTTCAATGAACTTTTAGCTAGTCAAAATGAATCCTCTTCTCTTTCCTCTGAAATAGCCCTGAGCCTTTCTCTGTATATGATAACACCATTCCCATCCTTCTTTTGTTCAGACCTGCAACTTCCAAATAGTTTTTAGTTTATATTTTGGCTGCCTAAATGCATCAACAGCCACATTCATTTTCAGAACAACACTCTGAAGTGTAATGTTCTTCCAGAGCCCAGAAGACTTCCTTCTGAACTGTCTTTCAAAAATTTATGCTTATTGACTAACTTAAACTGTCTAATGGAAACTGCAGTATGTATCAAAAAATATTCCTATATAATAAAACTGAATTAAATCAAAAGACACTAAATACTTCTTCAGTTGTCTAACTTTGGTTTGGGATGCATTTTATTGAAAGTGGGACTTGGTTGACTTCTTTGTCATCTTTTGCTTCCAAACTGCAGTGAAGCCTGTGAGAGATTCCAAGTGCAGTTCTTGCACCTGGCACAAAGCTGATGACAGAGGGTCTTTACATTCGGATGATTACACTTTCAGATATTTTATCCTTTGACAAATATATGGCTACAACTCAGGGGAAAGCAGTTGCTGGAGCCTGAGGTGGGAGGATTCACGTCTGAAGTTGCAAGCCTGACAGGAGGAGCTGGAGGTGCTTACAGAGTTCTCTTCACCTTTATGCTAGTACATCCGTCATTGGCATGTTTGAACTTACGTGTTAGTGCTTGTGTGGAAGACAAGAGAATAAAAGAGAACAGATCATAAGTGGGAAGCCAGCTGAAGGAAAGAAATCTTGTGTTTTGCAGAGAAGCCACTTGCTGTGAGAAAGTGACCTTGAAGGTCATTGAAGTCTCTGACTGTCCTTCAAGAATGGCCAAGAGTCACGAGAAAACACAGGGTGTAGACAATGGCTATTTTTGCACCTCTGTACTACATCTAAATCTTGTGCTAGTTGAACTAGAATGCAGATAGACTTTTGTCTATTTGGCTGGTTTTTTTCTTTTTTTTTTGTTGTCGTTGTTTTTGATTGTTGTTTGTTTGTTTGTTGTTTTGTTTTTGTTTTTTGTTTTGTTTTGTTTTAATTGGAAAGAAGACTTTGTGTCCATTTGCTGCAGAGTACACAAGTTCAGGTCTGATAAGATGATGTCTAAACTGTGGGGCTTGTCACAGGAGGGGGCAGTACTGGTCCCCTTTTAGGAAGTAGACAGTGGGATCCTAATCCCACCAAGGCTTCACAGAGACTGTGCTTAAAAAGTGTCACACATGTGCTGTAAGGAGGAACAAAAGGTTGGTACCTAAATGGGCTCAGAATAGTTCAAGCCCTAACATACCAAGGGACTCACTAGGGTGCATAAACACTTCCAAGGTGGTACAGTGAGCTTTTCTGCGGCCCTGTGCAGCTTTGTTCCTAGAAAGAAAATAAAATTTTCAGAAATGATCTATGTTTTCTCTAGGCTGTGATGCCAGGATTTGCTATCAGACAAAAATAAAGGTTTCTTGGAAATCTACTGCCATATTAAAGGCTGCTGGTGCTAGCAGGGTCTTGATGTTGATTGTGTGACAGTAGCTGACAGGAATATTTTGCCTAGCAGCTGAGCAAGGAGAAACATCATTGACTATGTACAATGCATAATGTACGATCTGTACATGACTGGTCTTGCATGATACTCTGAAAAGAACTGCCCACACTTGTCACGCATTTCGTGAACACTGATAGCATCAACTGTGTTTAAACGTGTTCAGCCGCCTCCAACTCTGCATGCTGAGACAATCAGTTTTTGAGTGCTGCAAAATCTTGCATGCATGTCTGTGACTCTGTGATCATGAGATGTTATCGCTTGTTAGTTTCCTGGCCAAAGTGTGGTGTACAACTATGATGACTAATTCTGGTTTAACAGGAGGAGTTCTCCTTTGCTCTTCCTCTTTAGATTCAGGAATTTATGCAACAAACCAGGTAGCTGTCCTTTTTCTCCTTACCCTCTGATCATCTGTTCTAACTCTTTTCTTTGATCAGAATAAACGTTTTATTGGAATACAAAGGTTTCAAACTTCTTTCATGAGGCTAAGGAAATAGCAATGAATAAACCAAATAGGTCTGCAAGTATAATAGATGTCTGTAGTGATATTAAACCTTAATTTAAACACACTTCTAAAGGACATTTAACAAAATGCTCTAGTGTTTAATCACTTTTAAGCTCCTGCTTCTTACTGACCATTTATAGTCTTATAGACCACTTTCTATGGTCTGAGTAGACCATAAAACTTTGATCTTTCTGAAATGAGTAAATTCAGACTTTGTCATAACCATGATGCCAAGCTGCATTACAACACAAAGAGGAGATCCTCTCTCCCCCAGAAAAGGATATTTTTTTGCCAATCCATTTGTATAGAGTAAATTTAAAGGCTTGCTCAGGGGATAGCAATATCCTTCAGGGTTTTGAGGGATAGCACCTGTTATGCTGGGTTGCCAGAAATGGTCCTGGCAACTTGCAACTCCTAGTCCCAGAATAAGGCATGGCTATGGAAGGTTGAATCTATCTATAGACATGAAATAATAGATAACTACTGTGAATTAAATCATACTAAAGATAATTTATTTAATCCAGGGCTGGCCTGCTAGTGTGCAGCCCAGTAATTTAATTCTCCTCTGTTCAAAAGACAGATTAAAGATACATATGTAAAATAAAGTAATATGAAAGTTTAATTCAGAGTCTGGATGCCAAATATTATCTATCTGAATCCATATAATTAATTAGAACTATTCAAAATTGCTGAACATCTCTAACTGCTGCTTAAAATCATGGGAGCTGAGGGAACTCAGTATCTCCAGAAATCAGAGTGCTCATTTACCTGACAATATATGAAATTAGATGTGAATCTGTAAGTATCCAGACTGGTCATACTGACCTTATTGTAATTCAACAATAATGTATCCTGGAGAAGCTATGGGATCAGGAAACATCATGAAATGAGAGAATTTCTAAAAAAAGAGTGAATTCTTGTTTTTGACAATTCCCTGACAAGCTTTTCAAGATGGTGGTAAAGAGATGAACTATTTAAATCACAACAGTGAACAATAGATTAGCCATACACCCAAGAAATTCATACTCAAGAAGTAGGGGACTAGGTTAAAATGAAGTTTTTTAAGAACATCTTGATGACTAATATTTTTTAAAAGAAGAAAATAGAATAAAGATATTGACATGCCCAAGGGCATGTCTGGAAGTCTGTCTGAAATACAGCAGAAATAGTAAGTTTATTTAAAAGCTGATGTTGTTAACAACTCTGTGAGACCAGGCAGATGCCTCATGTTATGCCCAGTACCCATCCCACTGTTCCTCTGCTTTTACATTATCTTTTGCAGTTCTTTAAAATATAAGCAAAGTCCATTTTCATTAAATCTAAATTAAATCAATGAAAGCAAAATTTAATCCATAATTTACAAGGCTTTGGTTATTGTGTATTCTGTGAAAGACCTTCCCTAGAGACTGTGGTAGTGCTGTAGGCCAAGGCAATGCCCTGTCCCTGTGTGCTCAGTGGTTATTAAACGTGCATGCATTTAATAATGTGTTTATGGAGGAGTCAAGTTCTGTAGAAAAAACATTAAACTGATAAAATTAAGCTAACTGGAACTTCATGGTATAAATATAGCAAAGCTTCCTGATCTGCTCGAGACAGGGAAGTCTCCAGCGTTGCTGGTGTGGACACTTCCCCCAGGTCTGTCTTGCAGCACAGAGCTGGTCAATGACTGTTACACCTCCCTGACATGCTACAGAGCTCAGGCTACAAATAAGGAAAAAATGCAAATAGCAGACAAAAATGTCCAAGCATACAGCTCTACTAGCAGTCATGCTTAAAAACATTCTGAGGTACCTGTGCGATAACGTATTTCTCTCTCTGGTTTTGGGCTTCATATAGCAGCTGTCATTACAATAATGAACTGATAAGATCTGCTGTTGCCTAATTACAGGACTAGAAATGAAACACGTTCTTGCAATCTAGTTAAGTACTCCATATCTGAATCCCTGATTTCAAGGATAGTCTTTGGGAAATTATCTTTAGAGCACATATATATATATTTTTAATGTGCACTTGATTGAAGTGAGGAGTCTATCATATTGTAGAATTATTGATTATGATAAGTACTTTGAACTTACACAGGGTTTTTCATCTCAGAATCTCCTAGTATTTTGCTACAAGGAGCAAATATTATTAGTATCATTGCGGATTGAAAACTTGGAGGAAATGAGAAAATATTTATTTAGATTCTGTTCAACTGGTGAAGCAAAACTAGATAGTTCAAGACTAGCTACCCTTTCCTTTAATGTCCTTGAGGGATCCCACAAGGGAAAGACCTTTAGTTTCAGTTTTTTAGGATGGAAGAGTCTTCCCTACAGATCCTGATGCTATAGATTTTGGGTATAAAACAAGATGGCTCACAGCCTCCAGATGGATACAGCACGTCCAAGTTTTGTTTCCCAGAACAGCTCCCCTCTTTTTGTACAATAACCAGGAAGTTCTGTGCGGTCATATTAATGATAGGAGCACAGTGTTACAGGGGAAAAGACATCTTAAAAAGACTTTATGTGTCTGCCTTAATTGTCAGCATATGCCTCTACAGGGGTAGATCTGCCTTCATGTCAGCTCCTGACATCTTTGGAGATGGGAAGCTGAACCTGCTCCCTACCAGCATGAGTTTTATTGTCTTCCAGATTTGAGGGCTTACTCCTATCTGAGCTTACATACCTATATCATCCTATCTGGGACACTTGGTGTGACCAAAAGTTAAAATTCTGAGTGAACACCACCTACCTTGTCCTACAGCCTCTTCTGGTAAATGGGGGTTAGTGGAATATGCTGTTCACTTAGCAATGCATACAACTAATTATGTACATGCTTACAGCAAACATGACCCTGTGATAATTCCCTGGATAACCAGAAGGCAGAAGGTGTATTGCAATATATAGAACATATAAGTTCAATTATGCATATTACCATTTTATAGCTAAAATTTACAGATACATATAGTGTATATTATATGTTAGTGGGTGTCTACTGTATCCCTTATAATAAATAAAATTTACACCCCCCTCCAATGGGTTTAGAACTTGTATTTGATGCATGAACTTGACTGTAGTTGGTTAGAATGTTCTTCATCCAAAATGGCCATTAGAAAATCCTGTCCCTAAAGCCTGGCCTTGGCAGAAAATTGTAACCTGACCCTGCAAATTTTGTGCACTCAAGCACTGAAATCAAATTGGAAATGTTAGGGAGTAGCGTACACAAAGCTTCCTGACACAGTATGTTTTTACTATTACTATCATGGCCTAATGCAACTGTAAAAGGAAAGAGTAAGTGCATTTTCTAAGTGCATTCTGAAATATTCATTGTTCATTTCAAATGCTACCTGGTTCAAGTTGCTTTTCTAAAACACTATAATCTCAAAAACGCTCTTTTCAGAAAGATTTGTGGTGCTGATTTTGCAGAGTCCGTCACACCATGGCTTTACTCCCTGTGTGTGGGGGACTGTGGAAAGTCACATCTTTGGCCCTCTCAGGAACCATTAGAGCTGACTGTAAGCTCATTAAAGTCAGTGAACGCAGACAGGTACATAAAACATAGCCTGTGCTGAAGCACTTTCCCAACTTTGGTCCATAATGGGGAGTCCAGGATGTAATGATGTACTTAATTACTTAGATGTTACAAGGGTACCATCAGAGGGAAGGAGCAGCCTGGAGAGGAACTTCATCATAGGCTGTGGTTGCACAGACATCTCTTTTACTTTGATCCAGGTTGGGGCATGTGTCCAGGTTAAGAACAATACCTCCCAAGCCTTGAGCTCAGATCAATTTCCAGAAAGGCCAGTTCAGAGTCAGAAACAGGCCTACACTAGCATTTTTAACCCATAAGTTGTCTACAAGAACTTGTCTGGGGCTTAACTTCCCACCACTGAACAAGGGCCTTTTTCTCCTGCCTTTTGTCCCCTTCCCAGACTGGGTGCTCAGAAGTCCCCTCTGTGCTGCTATTCCTCTTCACCAGAGCAGGTCCCTTTCTGGGACTCAGGCAGCCTCAGTAGGGGCATGCCAACACTGGAGGTGGCAGGGGCAGGACCAGGGCAACTGGAACCAGAGCAGGGTCACAGTGTTGCCAGACCTGGTGAGAGCTGCCTGAAACACAGGGGAAGGGGATAGTGTTGTAAACCTCCACTAAGACTGTGAGAGATGCTCTATTAAAACCCAGAGGCAGCACCAGAGTTTGTTCCAGCTCGCTGCACCAGGCAGCACAGTCCTACAGGATCTGCATGTCTCTCTGGTTTATAAAATTGCATCTATTCCCGCATCCCAGGTGAATGGAACAATTCTGCAGTTTTCCTTGGGTTTTGCAGTTTTGGGTTTTTGCACTAAGGTCTAGTGCAAAAGATAAGAGGTGTGCAAAACCTGTGTGTCAAATGACAGATCCACCAGCAGTGACAGCCAAAAAAGTAGCTGAGGTCAACCAGACTCCCATCTTCTCATCTTGGCTGAGACAGGACAAATCCAGCCCCACAACTTCCCCCATACCACCTAATGCTGGGAGCATGCCTGCTATAGGAAGCATCAAGATTTCGTTTGTGGTTTTAAGAACCCTAAATCAAAATTTTAAATGAAAGAGTGACCAGACGTTGGAGCATGCGCACTTCTTGCAGTGAGAAAAACCCAAACAAAACTACCTGTGTGTGCTACAGAGAATTAGGAAAGTAAAAATATGGTATATAAGAACTTGTTTTACCTGCATAATTATGTTTGAAAACATTCTGGGTTTAAACAGAGGAGTGACCAATAGTGTATTGCTAGGAACCTCACCCCACTCACAGTAAATATTCAGCAAGCAGAGAGTGAGAGTCCATAAATGATCAAGAAGCTCTCAAAGCTTACAGCAGTATGCAATTATTACAATCTGAGTATTTTTTAAGCAGAGCAAATATTTGCTTTCAACTTCACAGCTAGCTTTTGCTGGTGACATATGCAGCCTCCATGGGCACAAGCATTCACTTGCTCCTTGTTTGCCTTTTGGTTTTCATGCAGAAGGAGGGTTTGGTGCCAGCCTGTAGTATTACATACATAAAGCTGTTTGCTTTTCTCTGACGTTCATCTAGTTTGAAAAGGCTACTGATGCTTTGCTTTTAATTCCTCATGTGGATTAAGCAAACATGTGCCACTCACAACAAACACGTCTGCTCACGACTCATTAAGCTGTGTTTCCTAACCAGGTAATCAATTGCCTGAAAATGCTGTGACAACAGAGTTGATGAGCTGTGTAATGTGAAGAGGATGGTGACACAACCTAAGGTCACCTTCTTCAGACTTTTTTGCACAACAGTGCTGCATTGGGACTTCTGAAAACAGAAAGATTTTTTTCCCTATCATTTTAATCTCAGGTTTGGAAAATTTCTCTATTAAAGTCATGGTTTCTCCCTGCTTTTTTCCTTACCTTTTTTACCTTTATTAAGGTTAGGTTATATCACAGATAACATTATATCATGTTACATCATGGAAAGGGTGGAGCATCAGTGTCTTTAGTTAAAGGACAGACAAAACTTTCTCTTTTCACTGCCTTCAGAGCATAACATTTTGCTCATTGAAATACCCCACTGACAACTCACTTGCCTTGTCTGACTGATTGAGACTTCACCCTGGTATACCCGATGGGACACAAGGACAAGAAGCATGCACTGTGCCCTTCCTTAACTTGGTGACAATATGAAAGCCTAGGTGATCCATCTGGGGCTGTTTGAGTATGGGTAATTATTTCTGTGCTCTCTAAGAGCTTTAGGGTCAATGCTGTATGTTTGGAGAGTGAAGTAAAATTTTTTAAAATAACTTTTCAATCTAAAGTTGAACTGTTCTTGGAAAATACTTGACTACTAACAAAAATAACTGACTTCCCCTGCATTTATCCAGTCTAAAAATACTGTGTTGTACAGAATTCACTCATATTTCATTTGCAAGCCTATCATTTTCCTTAAGAAATTATTTCTTACCATGAAAGTGTTTATTTCCTCCTATTCCAGTGACACAAGGCTATTAATGTCATTACACTAATGTTTGAACTGTGCATATCATTGACATGCTGCTGCAATAAAACTTGCCCTCTGGTTTCTTGTCTTTTAGATGACTCTGTGTTAGCACATCATATAAGATGGCAATGACATGGGACACAGTTCAGGCAGACAGTGAATTAACACATGCTGTCAAGCTGAGGTTTGTGTGCTGAGTAACAGAAACTTCTGAGCATACATGACCTTCTTCAGGTGAGATGTAGAAGCAAACTTGAAAGCTCAGCAGAAATGGAGGAAAACTGCTCTAAGCTGAATCAAGTGTCCGTAAGTTAAGCCATCTGATAGAAAAGGTAGTTGGTACTTGAAACACAAATCAGAGAGGTTTGATAAATTTATCCCCTAAGTGTGAGAAGGGGTAATGTATCACCTGCCTGATATGAGGGTGAAAAAGGAGCAGAATGGGATGTGCAGTGAAACTTAGTTTCATAGCAAACATTTGTTTGCTGCTTCTGTTTCAGGCCTGCACAAGAGCTTGTGCTTCTACAAGCTGTTTTTTTTTTATTATTATTAAGTCAGACCAGTTCATCTAATAAAAGATATAACCTCTACCTACAAAACTTGTCTTCTTATGTTCTTACTCCTTTCTGGCTACAGTAATGCTATTTATTTGGATAGAAATATTAACTGAATACAATTTACTTTGTTATATATCATAGCATATTTTCATCATTCATTTTACAGAATGTGAAGGAGATAATACATTCTTGTGACAAAGTTCATGGAGGGAAGTAACAAAATTAAGTCATGATTCTTATGAGACACTCCAGATTTTTTAAAGCACTTTTCTGAGAATGTGTGATCCTCCACTACACTGCAGTTCTCCTGCAGTCCTGTTGTATAGAAAGATTTAGTTATTTGATGTCCAAACTGAAAATTCTTTAGTTTAGTTCTGTTTTCCACATCAGTTCTGATATGGATTTGGTTTGGGAAATATAGTTTTGTCTCTTTTCCTTTTTTCTGTTCTGGGAGATAGGTGTACACCTCCCAGAGAAGCAGGAAGTGCTTTATCTTCAATATAAATTTGTTATGAGATACAATGCTCTTACTGATCTATTGTGGTGTTGTTCTCAGATATGATTTCCTTGCATTGCTTTTTTTCAGGGCCCAGAGCCTAGAAATGATCAGCTGAAGTTCTGTTAATCCCAAGCTAAACTTAAATCATGCTGATAAGTCTAAATATAAAACTCATAGCAAGATACAATCAGCGTTTGCGTATGTCAGCTTCACTTGCAATATCAAATTCTGACAGGAAATGGAAAACAAGAAAATAATCCTCAAAAGGATTCTAATAACTCCAAAATTTGAATATTTTAATCTTTTTATTTTATTTGATCCTCTTTAAGGATTAATACAGTGCGTCAGGATGGTGGCTCCTACACAGAAACCTTAACAGACAGAAAATAATGTTAAAAGGCCTTATGTCATGGCAGAATGAGAAAGTGTTTGTAACAAGAGGAGAATGGCAACGAAATAGTTGCTTTTTCATCACTTGACTGCTTAAAATCATCAGGCAGGAATTATTCTAATTTTCTGCAAGTTATGGGATTAGTCCGTGGGAAGGAAACACAGCAATATTGTTCTGTGTGCTGTCACATGACATTGCCCAGCGGATAATGGTGACTTTGCCAGCCCACAAAGCGAGGGGCTCTGGGAAGCCCCAGTACATGCAGCACGGCCGCTGCCCTCCTGCTCGGTGGCCATTTGTATGTGGGCACATGCAGTGTGACAGCAGCTGCAGGGTGACACCAACGTTTAAATGTGACAGTCACACAACAGCCACATTCAGGCAATTCTCTTTGTCTTCCCAACTCACTTCCTGACAGGTCTCCTTGCAAAAGTGGCCATGTCTTCCCAGAAATACCTTCAGGTCCATTATCTTTGAAGTTCCTTGATACATTTACCATGAAAGGGCATCTGTGAGAAATTCCTTGACTGGTACGGCTGAAGGAATGTCTGGGACTATTTGTAAGAGCCCATAAAACTGAAGAGATGGCTTGTTCTAAGGCCAAATACTGGTAAATGTGCCCTGGAAGCACAGCTTGTTTTACCACCCACCTGGCCATGACAACACCACACCCTCTCTTCCAGGTCCCATGCCCAATGCTGTGAAACACATGCAAACGTTTTGGCCTTGAAATGAAAAATATAATGAGTACAGTTTTGGTGACGATCCAGGCAATAGTAATAGGATTATGTAGCAGCAGCAGACCTGGGAGTTGGGGTAACTCTTCTCATGCTGCAGGGCTTTTTTCCCTGTCACCTTTCTCAGCATATGTCCAAGCTAATTGCTTGTTTTGGTGTGAAGTTTGAGCTCCATGTTTTTTTTGTTTTGTTTTGTTTTGTTTTTTTTTCTTCCAAATTAACTCTACAGGAGGCTTTGAGTGCAAAAATAACTTATTTTAGGCTTGAAACCAAAAGTACTTTAAAATGTGTATTAAAGTTAGTGAGACCATTTAAGTTGCTTAAAGCATATGCTTAATTTGGATCCCCAGAGCCCCAAGCACAGTACAGTTAATGCAAACTTTGCCTTTAAAGTCCTGGTCCTCTTTCAAGTGCTGGTCCTATCCAGCACCATCATTCTGCTTGGAGTACAAATGTGTATGTTCCAGCTAAAAAAGCAACCCTGGATCTGTAAGAACAATGCTGGCAGGTTTGATGATGGTTTTAACAAGCCCTGGCCACTCTTCTGCATAGAAAAGTTGATCAGAAAATGAGCAAGCACCTTCACTGGGGTTTATTTTTTTTGTAGCGGACTTGCAGGTCTATTTCTGTTATTGCCTCTATTAATCCTTGTTAATTTTGTGGTAGGTCTAAAAACAAAGGAAGTGGGGTATGTGACAGCTGGTAACAACACTATGTGAGATCACCACTGTTAAGACTGAAATCTCTTCAGAGAAAAGAATTTATCCATTTTTGTGTCTTCAGGATAAGTGAACAGCTTGACAACAGCAACATAACCCAAATTAATTATTCAAAATCTAAACACCTTTCAATTTCTGTGTTGCTATGCTCTTTAAAATAATTCAACACTGTCATCTGCCTTTGGTGCAGCCAGCTATAAAGAAAAATAAAAACACCCTCACATTCCATTAAAATACTTCTTCATTTTGTTATTTTCAATGGGCAAAGTTATCCTTCCTCAAAACACCAGCATAGTTCAGGCCACCTATTTTGTTACACAAAGGCTGTTTGTAAATCCCGAAGAACAAAGATATTTCCTATGAGTTAAAGCAAATTCCTCCCTTCAAATGTAAATATCACCATCGATCTCTTGTCCAGAAATAAAATGCTTCCACTCTTTTATTTTCTGTCTGGTTCCTGGAAAATTGCATCAAACCTACCATTTTCTGTTGGCTATTTTCAGGAAATGAAGTTACTAACTCAAAGTCATAACTTTGTTTGTGACTTTGCAATTTTTGCATGATCCTTTTAATTGGCTATAAGTAGAAAACAGTACAGAATTGCTAGGATGTTTCAGTATAGACTGGCAGTCCCAATGTCCCTCAAGGCTACAGACCAGCATGATGGCTTCTCTAGGGAATGAGTAAGTTTTACATCTTATATTTGTAGCACCAGAACTCATCACTGCAAGAGCTTTCCATTACAAGAGAGAATGTTTTTCTGGACAGAGGCACACACATGCCTGTGTATTTGTTCTGTGGCTGTTCAGAAGAAGGAAGAATGATCTGCTGGCAGTTTGACTGTAAGGGCTATTGTAGTGCTGCACTGGATGTTGCATGGGCCACAGCTGCTGCGTGGCCATTGCATTGACCGTGGCTGCTGTGACAACCGTTTCTGCCCACCACTTCTCAGTTGCCCTGGGATGCTTTGCTTTGCTGGGAGCCAACACTCCTTTGTTTTCTAGGATGAGTTTGTTCATTTTCAAATTGAAAACAAGGACAGGAGATTTATGTATCTTTGGCTAAGATTCAGAAACAAGTGAAGTCTGAAAAAAATGTGTTCATTTTTGGCTTATTTCTAATGGTTTTCCACTCTAAAAATCCATGTTCAGATGGTCATCTGGACCTCCATGCTACTTGCATGAGCTATCTATCTCCTTAATTTGAGTGAGTGCATGAATGCTGGTAACTGATCACAGTCAGCGGGGGAGGGTACTGTCTTACAGTGATTTATTTTATTGCCTATGTCAATGTGCCAATGGGATAGAAGGTAGCCTCGTGGGCACTAAGTAGCAGGAGTTAAGTAATGACTCAGGTTTCCCTTCAAGAGTCTCAACCTTTTTTCACATGATATCAAAGTAATTTCAAATTATTATAAATATTAATTAATTGAGGTGCTTTGTGGTCTGGGCTGACTGATGTTTAGTTCTTCACACATTCTGTTATATGTACCTCATCCAGGATTATTTCCACAAAGTCCTTTCTCCCTTCCTGATCAGGGAGAGTAAGGATGCAAACAATCGAAACCACTTTGAGATTTCTGGTGTTTTGCACATAAGTTTTTCTCATCTTCCTTTTTTTTGTTTAGCAGGGGGTCTACTTTCATCTTCACAATCACGAAATTACTTCTCTTTTTCTGTTGCTCTCCAGGCCTCTTTTTCCTCCTGTCCTTCTTTTGGCTTGCTTTCCTTTCCTATGACCTGCGGCTTCAGCAAGCCCCACTGAAAACTCCAAAAATGTAGTCATTGCCTGTGTCTTCACTCAGGCTTGCAGGAGTCCTTGGTGATACCAGTCAGCTTGCAAGCATTCTGGTGAGGGTGAGAAGACTTTAGGGTCTGGTAGCCCCCATGGAAATGGGTGCTTGGCTGACAGTGGTGCCTCCTCTACCCACACAGGATAACAGGCTGCCAGCAACTCTCATGCCCACCCTTTGGGCACCCAGGGGAGGCTTGAGGAGTCTGCCACAGGCAGGGACCGTTAGCATCCCTTTTGTTAGCACATGTTCGAGTTTTTATCTCAGACACCTTCCTCTTTTATGTAGCACATCCAGCTCAGTGGCTTGCCAACCCCTTTGCCCCTGCAGCATCTTTTTGCATCTTCCAGATCCCTAGGAGGGCTGCAGGATGAGTGGGGTCATGGTCGTAATGCTGGATAAAGGAAAAAAGCACAAACTCTGAAGATGTGCAAGACAGATCGGTGGTAACATTAATGCATCAATTGGCTGGCATACTCACTGTCATGATATTGCAATATTTCTCACTGTTTCTTTATCACTAAGTCCTTCAAAAATCTTCCTTTTTTTAGAGTTTTATAAAATTCCACTGGAAAACTATATGGCAGTCTATTTCTAGAATGAGTGAAAGGGACTGATGTTCTTCACCTTTGAAACCAGGTCATCTTTACAGTCTCTGAGAAGATTATATGGGAAACTGCAAAGCAAATGAAAAGCAAAGATATTTCTTTATGAAAAAAAAAAATAAAATAAAAAAATAGAGAGAAGTCCTGAGAAGTTTGCAAAACCTTGTGAGAGTTTGAAAAGTAAATGATGTTGGGTATGTGTGGTGGAGGGGAGAAGGGAAAGCTACAATCCATTAGGCTAAAGAAGTAAGAAAGAAATGAAAGCAGGAAGGATCTTGCAGAGAACTGCAGTTTTATCGCTGTGTTGTTGGACTATGTATAAAAACTTACTCTGCACAGATAGGGAAAGCACCATGTCTAGTGACTTCAGCAAGGGAAAAGTCTGAAGCACTCAGGCAACTTGACAGATAACAGCAGAAATGACAGAAACAAAACAATCTGTAAGAGTACTTTAAGTTCCATGTGTTTAACTTTTCTCAGTATTTACAAAAATAAAAAGGCAATCAAAGTAGTTACTGTAAGTAGTTGTTGATGCCTTTTTTCAGAAGTATTTCATGGTTCTCCAAAGTTTCTGGGTGACAGAGATAGAATCTCATTCTTTCCCACACTTATCCATATGCAAGTAAGAAAGGAAATACTTCAGAGGTTTAGTTCTGGTCAAGTTGCTGCTAGAAAATGCAGAAGAAAAGACTGCTGTTCCCTGCCAAGCTAAAATTTACAGGGGAGGACAGATGGATATTCTAACAGTCAGCCACACTCAGACATAATAACTGTCATAGGACTTCTCCACTGGGACTTGGAGATAAGCAGCGTGTTGATCCAAGATATGGATTGTTTAAGTGGGTTGAGAAATGTAACTGCAGGATGAAAACTGTCTCTGTTAAGTGTAGAAGCAGTGAAGTGCTGCATTTGACCTACTATGATGGCTGGAAATCCGTGGCAGCAAAAACCCCAAAACATTTGTTTTGCGTCACTCTACTGACTCGGTTTTGAAACACAGTTCATTTGCTAGTGTGACCTGGCTGGTGACATGGCCTGTGTTTTCTTTGGTACTTTAGAGGAGCTCACTGCGGAGCTTAAGGCTGAGTCCTGTCATAGGAAAGGCTGCTGCACTTGTGCCTTATAATCAAAGTGGTGTTGAAGATGATTGTTTAAGATCAGAAGGAACCAGGTATTACCACAGGAAGTACTGGCTTCAGAAGTACAACATGAAAGAGGAATTTGAAGAATCCCGGACCTTTCTGGGACCAAGAAAAATAATGTGTATGTGGGATTCAAAATCTGTTCTTGTTTTAGAAGAGGGACTTGCAGTTTTAGAAGAAAGGCTTGTGGACTTCACTCTCCATTTAACCTTTTATTGTCTTTCCAGGTAAATCTGAGTAGATAAGAAGAGCCCTTGTACCCTCTATTCCTTGTGTGTACACCCAAACACAGACATACACAGAGTCACCCCAAACCACGATCGTTATATCAAGCATGACTCATTGATTTCAAAATGTTTCTTGGGCCATCCATGGTTTTAACAATCTGATTAGAAGCATTTAAATCTTATTTGTGCTCAGACAGATAATCTTTGCAGTAAGGTGAGAGACCCATGCCATATTTGGGAAGAGGACAATTGCTGAAATCCCATGCAAGCAGGAAGCATTCAGCCCCTCTGAGGTGGGTGAGGGCAGGAGGCTGCAGATGGCCCCCACGGGCGGTTGATCGGTAACAGTGCAGATTTCATCATTTCCTGCAGTCAAGACATTCTGGCTCTATCTCTGCGGGTGGGCCGGCATAAGCAGCAGGCTCACTGCTCCTGGCACGGCTCCTCGGCAGGAAATACCTGCAACCCAGTGCCGGCCTCTGGTAACTCTTTGTCAGTTTTTTGTGACAGCTTGGTTTCTAGTGGATGGTATTCTTAGGAACTTCCTCACTTTTTCCCCAGAAAAAGACAACCCTAATATGCCATTTTCATTTAGATTCCAGTAATCCTTAAAGAGCAACATTTTCACAGATGATGCCTCCCTGAGTGTGTCAAAAGATCAATGCAAATATTTTAATGGTGGCTATTTTCAAACCTGCCTTCTGAACGTCTCTCTTCTGTTTGCTGCTGTTTGCTGCTGGCCACGAAGTGAAACTGTTCAGCCTCTCCACAGCTGCTCTGAATGCTTTCACAGAGTTTGTGGCTCTGCTGTGCCTTTTTTGATCACTACTTTGTTTCCTTGGCTGTTGCCCCGGGGCATGCTCCCCATGTCCTGCCCACACTGGAAGCAACTGATCACCAGTTTTAGTCATTGCCCAGGTCTTCGGTGGGGGTTTGAGCAAGGCCTCCAGGTGACACCCCCACAGGCAGGGTGAGGTGCCCAGGGGACAGCTCCTAGTCCATGAGACCTCTCTTGAGACCTGTCTGTCTGTCTGCTCTGTGTAGTGACCTGGGCTCCAGTCCCAAGATACTCTTTACTAGTACATTAAATTATTTTACTGAAGCGGGCAGGAAGGAGCAATATGGGCTGTTCATGAACTGATATTTATTTTAACAAAGAGTAGACACATAGTTGACCACATTAGCTCCAGTCCAATAACTCCTGAGCTTTTGGGAATACCTGCAGATTCTCACTTAGCTTTATTTAATTTTGCTGTGATCTGAGCTGTTCAGAGATGCTGTAAAGATTTTTAAAGATGACACAAAGGTAGTTATATAAGATACACTTTATTTCCAAGACCTATATTGAATTTCTATGTTACTGTTAGTACCTATCCTGCATATATTACTAATCAATTTATGTTCTGCAGTTGGAAACCCACCTTTGTTTTTTTCCCTTATGTAAATAATAACAACAAAAAAGAAATAACACTTATTTCTAATTTAAACAACATTTTCAAACATAGTTGACAAAAAATGCCACCTGTTACTGGGATTACCTGACTGTTTTCTTATTGGAATATGTTTCTGTTTTTTCAAATGTTGCCTAGCTTCAGATATTTCTCCTGACATTTTCCATTACAAGCAACTGAAGCAGGGTGGTGGTTTTGTGCATCTGTGTGGAAAAACCATCAACCAAAATGATTTGATCCATTTGAGAAAAAAAAATCAGGGAAAAGAGGATGTTTTCCTGTAGTAAAATAATGAATCATTCTTCCTGGGAAAATCTGCCCCTCCCATTGTCTACAGCAGGGCTTTGTACTCAGCCAAAGGCTGGATGGACAAGAGGTGCCTGAACTGAGTGTGGAAGTGGGTTTCTCCAAGCTGACGAAGGAGTCCATGTGGGACTGCTGGAGAACTGGGTCTGGAGGAAGGGCCAGAAAACAAGAAAATAAGACCTATAGTTAAGAGTGGAGAACATAAGGAGACCAGCTGGGCAGAGACTAGGAAAATCAAAGGAAGATATTTTGGGTAAAAGATATGCCTGGGTAAAGCTAGTGTGGAAGAGTGAGTGGGAGCTGGACTTGGGCAGGCATGTGGTTTCAAAAGTAGGAAATGAGAGGGGAAGAGGTGGCATGTGAGGAGCTGGGAGAGATGGTGTTTCTGGGTTTGCTACCAAACTGGCACTGAGGTCATAGCAAGAGTGACAAAGCTGACATAAAGAGTCACCTTATGACAGACAAAAGCAGCTGTGCAGGAAGAGACGAGGAAATGTACATGAAAGCAGGTGGGGTTTAGACTGTCACTCTCAGAGACTGAAACCAGAAAGGCTGAGGAAGTGGGTACTTAGCACATCTACACTGGAGATGGCATGGTACATCCACATTCCCAGGACAGGACTGGGTGTCCATGAAGGTATCTCAGCTCCTTCTGGCACTGAAAGGTGGGTGTACAGAACCCAGAAAGGGAACCTGGGCATACAGATTGAATGGGAGCTGTGCTCCCTACAAACAGGCATATGAACTAAGCCATGGGGAACCTAAGGGGTGACTTGATATGATCCAGCTGCTGCATGAACACTTGGGGGTGAGGTGCCTAGAGCATGAGCATGGGACAAAACAGACTTGGCAAGGCCAGGGGGAAGAAAGAGGTAAACTTCAGAGGAAGCAGAAGAAAGTAAAGATGCCATCTCTCACCTGCAGAGGACTCAAGATTACCAAATCTCAGCATTGTGAATAAGCCTTAGGTGACAGTTTATCCCTCTTCTACAGTAATGGTCTCATGGTGAGTAAAGATGTCCAAATCACGGGGATTTAGACACTGTCATACAGCACAGTTTCTTGTTTGGGTTTTTGTTTGTTTGTTTTTAATCATTGCACAATCTCATTCATCACAAAGGGTTAAGCTGGCTTTTGACAGGAATCAGAAGTGTGTAGAATAGACAACTTTACATACTGTTTAAGGTGATGGAAATACCTGATTGCAGACAGATGGGCTTAATTGTTCAAGTAGTCAAGTGGCATTTTAGAGAAAGGGCTTCCTTACCATTGTGACAGTAGGCAAGTTAAGAGAATGAGCATTTCCAGGCATGACCAGCCTTTCCAAGCAGCTAACTTGCTGCTCAGGGGTTCTTGTTTAAAGAATGATGATCACTCAAACCTTATTTGCAGTTATGATTCAGATGCATTTAAGCAAATACTGAAATACAAAATAAGGAAGTGCGGGACATTAAATTGTGGACTCAGATGCATGGCTGCTTCCCAGCACTGCCTCTCCACACTTCAGGTCCCCAGAGGCCTAGACTGATTAACACCTTACAGGCCTGCAATATTATGAAAATGAGTAAGCACTTGTGTTTCACAAAGATGACATTAAAATGACAGCAACGGAGAAATACGGACATCCATCCCTCATGAGGATGGGCTTGAATTTTGTGCAAATACATAAACACTGGGAAGACATAGAAAATGTGATTAAAAAATAACAAAATGAATTGCTACTCAGTGGGGGTTCCAGAGAGAAATACTATGCAATAATAAAATTAAAGCAATCTTATTTGAGGCGTTTCCTAATTTCAGGGTACTTAACGCTGCCTCTTAAATATTCCTTTCATACAGTGTTTTGTTGCATATGTAACACATTGAATTACACCTCCACTATCTCCCACATTCAATTCTTAGTATTTAGGAAAGACAAAGTTTTGTTATGAACTGATGGGAGATTTCTGGAGAACAAAGAAGTGATTTGCCAGACTTGGTTTGTATCCAATTGCTGAAATACAAAGCAAAACAGATGCACCAGTTTTGAAAATTTTTACAACAGCAGCTATTCTTCTGGAGAGTCAGTTGAAGGAAGAAGAGATGATTTTGGGAACTCGTAACACTTACGCAAGGTCTAATACTTCTTGTCTCCAGATAGGTCTGTACTGCTAATGATTACGTAATACAGGTTCCTTGCAGAATTTATTCACTCATTTTAATACCCAGGTGTGTTCTGTTTACTCTTGTAGTGTCATAAATTGTGGTCTTGGTTGTATGCTATTCCTCCCCCACCCCCAGTAGTGCTCATAAAAAAGTTGAACATGCGTGAAATTAAAGACACACTTTTAACATCATCTTTAAAGAGAATCCTTCAAATGTCTCCCCCCCCCCAAAAAAAATCCACAACATAGCTTAGGGTTATCTATTTATTTATTTCAGTTAAAACAAACATAAAATGTTTCATTGAAACTGTCTTGCACTCCCTGCCAACAACTGTAGCTAGACTGTTGGCCTCTAACAATACAGTGGGTATTTACATATGTACACGGATGTACCGTAGGATGCCTGAATTTGGTGGACTAACAAATACGTTAGATCATGAAAGTTGTTAAGTTGCTGCATTCAGGAAATCGTTAACATCCATTTTAAAGAAGTATACATGAACCTGAACGATGCTTATTATGGACCCAAGTGACTCCTGTTTTTATTGCAACATATACATTTGTAATAAATAAAATCTTAGCGTTTTCTTGCACACCTTAGGTGTAATACATTTCTTCCATTTTTGTAAGCATTACATTTTGTTGTAAAAGAATCTGACAGTTGTTATACAGATGTACATGAACAACTCCTTGAAATGATGTAACAATCAGTAATGAGAGAGGAATATATACATAAATCCTGGATTCCAAACCTACAATATATACATGATACTTACAGTATATACACACATACAATTTATGTACATAGACTATCATAAATATTGAAAAATAGTTTTAGTTTTAATGGATTAATGTTTTATAAATAACATGTTACATTTATGACTGAAATATCATGGAAGACAGTAATGTCTAATTGAGGTGACAAAACAGTGGTTTAATACTGAAGCTGCTCTTTTAGGTGGTTTGTAATGTAGGTAACTTTAAGCAGACAGGTTTGGAAAAAAAAAAATTTACATAAATCATGTTGGAAATCAACCCAGCCAAGTGGAACTCAACTGTTGCAAGTGGAGAGTCAGTCATCAAATAATATAACACATAATGTAAAATCTAGAAGTTGCTACATTCAGAGAATTAAGTGACATGTATGATGCATTATGAGGTGTCATCACATAAATCTTCCTCCTCTCTGGCTGCTGAGAAGGACTGGGTAGTACTTCTCATTTACACCTCCTTCCTCTTCTGTGGTTACTGCGAGAAAGGAGGCTATTTCTCTCTTTCTTTTTAAATGCTGGCAAGGGAAGCACTTCATCCCTTATGTGCTACAAATTGCTCAAAGGTAGACAAAAGTTTTAATCCTCTTCCACCTTTTGTAAGTTTGGGGAGAGGAAGCAGAAAAGCTGCCAAGTACTGAGGAGGCACACGCTCAGCACTTCTGTGGAGATCAGGTAACACGGGATGGTTAGCCATGGATGTACAGTACCTGAGGCAGAGAAGTACCTGCGGAGCGTTCGTCGGTGCTGACTCAAGATCGTTAGTTGCCAGTTGAGTACCACCAAACTAACAGTACAAACAACACAGGAGGAATCTAACTTCTTTTTAGAGTTTTACACTAAAGACTTAGTGACCAGTACTTACAGTCATGCAGAAGTATCAATACGAAATACCTGCAACTTTTTTTCAGAGATTTTAAATGGCTGGGCAGAGATGGACATTATCTGCCAAACAGTAACATACCGTTTAGACTTGTTCCTGATTAATTCTACAAGAGCAAAAAAGTCTCAGGCACTGTTTAATCAATGAATTACAGGCCCTTACTTGCTCCCTCTGACACGGCGACTGAGTGGAACTTTGTTAAAACGTAGTTTTAAAGTGTCGTGTCAGATGAAGACAACTGACCACATTGCCATGATTATTTCATTAATAATCTCTATCTAGGCTTTTGTACCCAATATTGTTGTGTTTGAGAACCTCTTATAAGCCGAGTACGCTGTTATACAAGTGTTATTTCTCTTCAACCTGGGATAAGAATGAAAGAGTAAACATGCACTAGAAACAAAACAGCTAATCACAACCATACAGCACCTGTTTCATCAGCTAGCTAGCTAGGGCTCATAAGAAACTTACCTATTTCTGAAGCAAACAAGTATGACATGACCATCCAGCCTATGAGGTCATCTGTAATACTACTATACAGTATCAATTGGAAGAGGAATCCCAGTTGCGTATGTGAAGAGAGTTTGTACCAAGCATGAAATACTGGTGCAGTTATTTTGTGTATTTGACTCAGAAACAGAACAGTCAAGTAATTAAAAATCCAAAAAATGGATGAGTAATTTGAGAAATACTGTACAGTTTTTGAAATATTATACAACTAGTAAACTACATCAGGACCTTTTTGTTTTCCTACAGAGTGTTTCAAGATAGATTGGACAGAGAAAAACTCAAAACAATAAACGTTGCTACAACTGACAATGGACCTCATTAATAAAGAGAACTCCAGGAGGGAGTTTTATATTAATAGCATCGTAGGCTCCAGTGCCATTCTGTTTCTATCTACAACAGGAGAAAACAAAAAGCAAAAACCCCCAAACCTTGTTTTACTCAATTGCACTATTGAGTACCTCAAGAAGGGAAATGTCAATGCCATCTTTATGATTTCTAGATTGATTATGTTTTTCTCAAATGTACCTGTTCTAAAGGGTGTTTGAAGTTTGAAAATTTGGGTTTCCACACCATTTTTGGGAACTAAGGTAACTGTGGTTACTTAAATGAGCTGACAAATGATTTTCAGGATTGTTTTCACTCCACTTTGAACTAACTAAATTTCATGGGAGGCATTTGTAATAGAATTTTGACTTGAATTGCTTCATTTTCTGTTTTTGTCATTAGAACTATTTTTTTAAATAAAATTTCTTCTAATTTTGCCTCTACAGAAAGGCAAACTAATTTAATTTAGGATACCGATTAAATATTTTTATGAGCTCTTCTATGTTATTCTTTCATTCTTTTAGAAAAATGTTTCTTAAAGTCAAAATAGTGCTTTTGAGGTCCATAAGAATTTTTGGTACAAAAAATAATAGTGTTTCTCTCTCTCATTGGTTATTTAAACACTTTGCTGTAAATTAAAGAGTTATTTCTCACATCAAATGGTTCCATTAGGCACATTCAAGTAAAATAACAAAATATCCAAGTAACAATGATGAAAGCCAAACATGGCTTGATAAAAGTCTACAGAGAGTTCTGTCCATTCTCTGGAATGGAATAAAGTTGTCACTTCCTTCAGCCAGACACTCATGTGGTTTGATGTTAATATCCACTTCCATCATGCAGAACAGTTTCTTAAAGACAGAGTTCAGGTATTCTACAATCAGAAGAACCATCAAAAAAGAATCTGCATTTTAAAGGAAGCTGAATAGATCACTTTCATTCTCAGTAGGTATCTGAGTGAACACTGGCATTTGAAGTGGAGTATTAGAGATTAAACCAGGACAGTTAATGGCCATCAGATGCAACATTCTGGGTCCAGTCTAGAATAATCAGCGTCATACAGCCAGTCATCACAAGTATACCACTTAGAAAGAAGAACGCAGCCTGAAAAGAAGAAAACATAAAAGGATTTCAGATTTTCCTACTATACCTGGAGGTCATGCCCATTTATGGCAAAAAAAAGACATTGCTTATGGTGGACAAAGCAAAAAAGAGACAAGAGATCCCAGTAAACAATAAGCAGGTAGGTATCCTTCTCATACCTGGAGTCCTTTTTCAAATGAAAAAGCACATTTATTTTCAGTATAGCAGATCTCAGCCTCAGCTAAGGAAGGTCTATGTAGCTGCTGGTACCAGTCACACTGTGTCACTGTGCTGACTTGGTATGTCTAGTATCTGATTCCAAGTCAGTATGTCTAAGATCAATCAAAGCACCAAGATGAGTCAGGGTGACCCAAACGATTGGTGAAGGTCAGCTTTTGAGGTAATTTATGTAACTAAGTCTTGAAAGAAAACTTAAAGGAGAGCAACAAGACCTTTTTTAGTATACCCTTAAGAGTAATCTGTTGAAATATGGTTATTCTCAGCACCAGAATGACCCAACTGTTGTTGAGATTGGTAGGGTGAGAGGTTACTGAAGTGAACTGAGCCTTGTGATAGCCATCTCCTCAGTTCTGAGTAGCCATGAATATTAACATTAAATGCCAATTCACCGACTCCCTCCACTGGGACTTCAAAATTCTTCAATTATGAAGAAGAAAACTGAAGTTCTGCCCTGCATTAGTAATCAAGTGTAACTATTACATATTTGTCTGAACATACCCCAATCTTTTGCACTGATTTCATTGGTTCCTTCTTCACTAATTTGATGTAGAAGGCAGAAGGAAGTATAAAGATCAGCATGGCAGCTGCAGATGCACCTGTATTGAAAAGGTGTAGAAATAAATATTCATAAACCATTACATTAATTAGACTGGAACTGCATTTTCTGAGATTTGAAAGACTACTTGAACTGACATAAAAATGCTTACCAATGAATCCAAAGATGTCTCGAATAGTAGGGACAAAGATAACAAGCACGTTGGTAAATGCCAGAAGAGCAACTGTAATGGAACAGTGACGCCACCATCTGAACTCCTTTCCTGCCCACAACAGTTGGGTAATGGAACTGCGGATCTTTTGAAAAAGGAGAAAAAAAGACAGTTTAGTCTTCATTGTCGCAGTGACAGTAACCTGAATTAGACCTTCCTTCACAAAGTATGTTAATGTATTTTCCTGAACACTTCACATTTTAGTAGAACTGTAAAGACATTTATTTATTTATTTATTTATTACTTCCTGCATTTGAGAGACAGCTCAGTGTTCCTAGTCTGTTTCTCTTTTCAGTGATTTACATTTTCGAAGTACAGACAATAATGGAGGAAAAACAGGGGAAAACATTTGATCAAAAACAAATCCCAGGCATTTCTTGTAACATTTAAGGATGCTGCTCAACAATATACACCTAAATGTACAAAATTCATGTTTATAGTGTACTTACAGAAAACACACTGACTTTTGTAAGCTACACTAATCAATAGTCCAAGTATTTTTATAAAGGGGACAATCTGATTCACCTTCCCAATGAAACCATACCCAGAAAACAATATAACTGAATGCACTTTGTAAATGCTGCCTTTTTCATTTGTTTGAATTAACAATATAGATATTTTATTGAGCTTATTAGAATAAATTTCCCTTTTCAGCTAAGGAAAAAAAAATAGTAAAAAAGATCTGTAAATTAATAAATAGGGAGTTGCCGAAACAATAAATGGCTGTGGCAGGACAGGTGATGAAAATAAGAAATGGTAGTAAGATTAAAAAAACTAAGTTACTTACTGGGAAAATAACTACAGGTACAGTAAGGGTTACAGCCATAAGTACAGCAAGACGCACAATAAGAAGAAGAACATCAGCACCCAGGAAAGCAGAGTAGGTATGAAGCAGTTCTGGTTCGACTTTCCCTATGAAGAAAACAGTATTTTAATTAGATGCAGTTGACATGCTTCTCAGAGAACTGCTTCTGCTCAAAATCATAAGCAAATTTTACAGCTATGGCAATATGAACCGAAAGCTTCAACAGCTCCTGTAAGCATGTCTCTATTTTACACATGGGTATCTTGGAGGCACTGAATCCACTTTAATCCAGTTTTAATCCTGTGCCTTGGGCCTAATTGTACTACTGGTCTCCTTTTGGGCGTGCATTTATAGAAGTATTAAACACACACCCCACACCCCACCCAATGGTGTGTATTTAGAACCCGTAGTAAATGCTTGCCTGTTTCAACTTAAAAATAATACTGTGGAATTGCAGAGCGGAATTCATTTAAAAGAAAGCAGAGAAGACAATATTCACCATAAAATGTCAGGTATCCAAAGAGAGCAGCCAACAAGTACATGAGGAACATGGCAAAAAAAGATACGTAAGACACATTCATCATTCTTTTACGGCTTCGGCTGTAAGAAAAAGAAACATTGGTAGAAATGAGACATACTGTCTTATATTGCTTTTGTTTCATCAGTGATATTACAGACACACATCTAACATTTACCTTTTCAGTTCTTCATAGATAGGAAGAATTGCAGGATGGCAGACAAAAGAAAATGTTAGGATTGGAACAGCATAGACAGTCTGAAAAACAAAAATGTACTTCTTAAGTATGTCAACAGACATTAGACAGTTAGTTTAAAAAATCCATCACGTTTTTCCATTTTAACTTAGGAATCGGTTTAGTTTTTGACAAAGGCTGGGTATTTTTTACAACTTAAACTTTGGCAAAAATTCTATGTTCTTATTTTCTTAAATGCAGGCCCCGAGGTACCAAATAATCTCAAAATCTCACTAGGCTTCAGCCATTATAGTCTGACCTTGATATTGGCTAATACACATATTCCTTCCCCATGCATATAGATTCACCACAGCAATTGGGAGCATTCATGAGAATCAAGACCGTGACTGGGAACTTAAAAGTCTATTCCAAACCCTAGCATACATTTCCCATTTGCATGCTTTTACTTCATCTTCTGCCATCTACTTTTAAAATGCTTTACTAACTTCAGAAAGCTTGACAAATGCTGTGCTGAAGAACGAGAGGTGTGTTTACTGACACCTCAGACAGGCACCTCAAACTCCTCCAATTTCTGTGGTTTTGGAGTGTGGAAACACAGTCCACAGGAGGTAAAACAGTGCCTAACTGCTGGAACAGAAAGTCTTAGCACATCCCAAGTTTACAACTAGGCAATTACTTGAAGAAAAAATGACCTAATTTATCTGGTATGTATTTAGTCTCTCTTAGTTACTTTCATCAGAGTCTGATTTTCAGTCAGTTACCTGTGAATTGAAGATGAAATATTTTGGCTTGCACATATCATCACTTGTTATGTTTTCATTTAAAAAAGGTGCCAGTGTCGCATTTACTAATGTCATATTCACGATGTCACTGTCCATAGGACAAGGAATCTGAAACATCTTCCAAATTACCTAGAAATAAAACCGTGTTTTTATTGTTACTTTGACTGATGTAATATGTGCAACTTTGCAGAAACTGTGTTTAATTTCATTTTGAAATACAGTTTTACAAGCACTGATAGTTGACAAGATTATACTTACAACAATCAGGAAGAAGACCATGCAAAGTAAGGAAAAGCCACTGGTATAGCCCAAATATCCTGTGTTCAAGAAAAAAAATAAATTATTAAAAAATCAACAGTACAATAAACAGAAACATCATTCAACTTGTAGCATTATGACAGAACATGTTCTGTCAATAACCTCTTTGCCATTTTCTTAGTGTTACAAAGAACAAGTGAATTATTGACTTTCTGCTAACCGCAACCCAGCTCTGGAAGTTCTCAAGGATATATTAGGGTCTGTACATAGAGTGAGTCTGTAATATTTATCTTGCATTACAGCCATTTCAGATAAAGTATGGGGTATGAATATTCCGATACTGCTTGGGATCTAAAATGAAAAAGGTGACTTCTATTTACATTGCAAAGACAATTTAACTGCCCAGAACTGGCATCCCTGTTCTTTTGAGACTGTTATACAACAGCTAAGAACAAAATTTCTCTACTAACCAGAACAGGACAAACTGTGGTAAGAATACAAACAGAAAGTTGCTTTTGAGCCTTGCTCCAAAGCTACTCTATCTATTGTCTTTTTGTTTTCCACAAACACGTCTGTAACTTAAGATACTCATCCTGATATATTTTTTTTTAAGATTTTTTTTTTTGTAAGTAGACAGACAGTAATTACTTAAACACTGACTAGTCCCAAGAAACAGAAGTCCCTTTGCAGAAAAGTGTTAATTCACAAAATACTTAAAGACTCAAACATTGTATCAACCCATTTCCTCACAGTACTGTCAGTGCATTTTTATTTTGATTGCACTCTATTTCTTACCTAAATTTTTCAGTAAGGACAGGGGAAGAATGAGGATGACAGACACCAGCAGCACTAAATAATCACCATTAAGATACCATTCTCTGTAGAAAAAAAAAGTAGTAACTATAAGTAACATATTTTAAAATTACATTTGCAATTTAGTCTTCACTCTTATATTCTCATAAAATATACAGCTTCTTAGAAAAATACAGTACCCAGTGTCACAAAAGATTAGCATTCAACTTACTACATGGACCTAAAGCACTATAATACTTTCTTATCTCACCCCAAACCTGCATTGTGCCTTTCCTTTAGTGTCCTTTTCTAAAATTAATATGCATCTGGAAGTCAGAAGACAGGAAGGTAAATGACTGGTCAGGAAAAAAAGTCAACTGGGATCAATCACAGTAAAAAAACAGGGATTTGCTTAAATGTTGGTTCCCAACTCTCCAGATGTATTAGAATACTGCAGGGCCCCATCAGGGTGGTGATACACTTTTAATGGAAATAAAATTTTGTTGGCAGCCCTGTGGGAATTAAAGAAAAACAGGTGAGGGCTGGAATTAAGGCAGTAGATCAAGCCCATTGGCTGAGAAAACTCCCACCAAGCACTGGGAGTCTCTTGGAGGCACAGTTAGTCACTTTCAGTAGGGAAACTGTGGTAAGAACCTCGGAGTTTTTTTCCTTCAGATCATTTTTGCCATTTATGCCATAACAAGCAGCAGTTGTTTTCTAACAAGACATTTTGGTATTAATCTTTTGAATAATTTTTGTTCCTTTGAAACACAGAAAACCGAAGTTAGATCTGTGCAAATATAACGTAGCTTCACTGAACTAACAGAAAAACTGATCCTGATTATTTACTCGTGGGAGGGCAACTGCTTTTTTCATCTGTCCCAAAGGATCATCCTAAATGCTTTAAGCAATTAAAGTAACACTAGGCATTTATTCCCAAATACTAGTACTTTATATCCTGTTACAGTACCACCTAACCGTATTTATTTTAAAATGGACTGTGTACTATTTAGGTAAACAAAGAATGACCTACTTCAAAATTTGTACATTTAAACTCAACTGCTGAATTATAAGCCTATATATGGTAGTGGAAATATGGAATAACTTTAACAGACTTGCTCTGGATTTATGTGTTAAATGAAATACCAGTTTGCTCATCTCCTTTCCTAGTTTTACTTGTGATAACTGAATGTAAAAACTGTATTTTAAGAAATTCAGAAGGGTAAGATGTGAACATCATGTACTTTTTGTTGTCTTTTTTCTTTTGAACATAGGAGTCTTGTGGTAAATTTAAAAGAAATCACAGCACGGAGATTCCTTGCATTTCATAATCCTAAGAATGCGTATGTTCCTCACACAGGCCATCAGGACTTTCAGACCAAGTTGTTTTTTTTCTGTGCCAAAAAGAATGGGACTTCACAGCTATAAAATACAGCCATTTAAAAAATGATTATTTTAATAATGGAGCCAGTATTTATAACATTGTCTCCGAATTCCCAAATATATTCTACAGTAAGCTTATTTTGGGATATTTAAACAGGTTAAGTGCTTACATTTTAGGCATCAGGCTCCCAGAATGGAATCCATGCCAATGGTAGCCACACAGATTCTCCTAAGCAATGCACGGAGACAGTCAATTAATTAATTGGGGTCCACAACTGTCCGAGCACCCAGAAAAGTTTTATTTTAAATCAGTGTGCAGCTACCTAGTACCAGCCAACAAGAAAACACTTAAGAAAGAAATTTCAATTTCTTATTTTTTCTGCCAGTTTTGCAGAGCAGCAGTTGTATCAAGTGAGATTCACAGCCTTGAACTTTCCCTCTTGGATTGCAACTGATGTTGAATTCTTCTCTGAAGATGGGACAGTTAAAATACTTTCCTCCAAGCCCCCTTTTAAGTACTGGCTACTCCAGAAACTTTCTTAAGTGGAAAATAAGGAGTTGAATTCAGACAAAGGAGGGAAACAAACCTTCCCAGCAAAGAATTTGTAAGCATTACACCACTAAGTAAATGGGGTGGGTGCATTCTTCGAGTACATTAAAAAAAAAAAAAAAAGATGGCTAGCACTGCTGTCATGACAATATCTATCAGCAAGCTGTATGAACACCACCAAATGGCTTGAACCCCTTGGGGAACACAGGCAGAAAAATGCCTACCTTCTGAACTCAGGCTTAGATGCAAGTTGGAGTCTTGAGCTGCTCAGCCCTCTCAAGACTGGGACACTTCAGGACAAGGCACAGAAGTACAACTCTGAAGAGTGAGATTTATAGCACTTAACTCTATCCATCTGAAGTCAGGCATCTTGTTTTAGATAGCTGTTTTCACACACCCTATCAATATAGACCGATATGATAGATTGTTCTTTGTGGAGATGCCCAAAACAGGTGTCTAAGCCAGGTGCACTGAACTGACCACTACAGAGGATCACCTTTCTCCACTGATCATACAAAGACCAGAGTAATGACGAGCTCAAAATCTAACTTTGAGGCAGTATGGTTAGATAAAATGAACCCTACCCCAAGGCACACACTTTTAAAGCCATGCAGGAAAGCCACTGTGGAGTCAAGACGTCTCCAGGGCTAAATGGCAATGTGCCCACCATTTTAATCTCGGGCATATAAACTCTAGTTTAGTTCAATGTTTAGTCCACACTTCTTTTTGAGAACTGTTCCTTAAGACATTAATTACATAACTGCACTTCAGTCTTTGTATTTAATCACTTCCCACAGTATTAACACTAGAAAACCAAAATAATGAGTCCAAACCAGTTGGTATGAAGTAAGAAAAAAACAAAAAACAAACAACAAACCAAAACAGCCACAAAACCAAAACCAACCATAACCACATTTACCTTTCCTTATCAAGAGTATGTACCGACTGGTACATACATTAACACTTACCTGATGTTCTTTAGAGAACAGCTTTCTGTAATTTGATGCAATACCTGTGTTTTTCTACCCTTTTCCCAGGACAGGCTGGATCTAAATGAAGTAGAGCACTCAGGGCAAGGGCAAACTTACTGTATCTTTGTCTGAGTAAGGAGCTACCCTACGGTGTACCGAACGTGGTCTTCATATAAAAATATATACAGTCTCCATATTTGTTTCTCCTAATAGTTTCTCTGATGAGGAGTTCTAACACCTACCCTGTGGTCTCTTCGATGTTCATAAATGTCTTGATGACCAATGGTAACTCATATTTCACTATGAAGAGGTAGCTTGACATAGCTGTAGGTGAATAACATCATAGATCATTACAAATATAGAATATGCCACAAGATGCAAGAATCACATAACATGTTTCATAACTTCACTTGAACACAAGCAGTTAATGAACACATGTTGTGTGAAAAAAGTCTCCAAGAATAAGTAGGGAACAATTACTATTGACAGTACAGACATACTAAGATATTGTCCTCACCTCCAATGTTCTGCATTGTAATTGATCCAGAAGCAGCAAGTTTTCCAGCCATACCAAATGCCTTCATTCCCAATTGTTCGTACAGTAAAGATCCTAAAAGAAAACAAAATAATCCATTGGAAGGGTGTGTTTCTCAAAGATACCACATGAAACAAATACCCTATGTTTGTAAAATAATAATCTTCCTTACCTCCTTCATTGGCAGTCTTTAAAAGGAGATGTACTGAATACAAAGAAAATATTGATACAAACATCAGAAGTATCCTGGGGGAGGAAAAAATGTGCCAATTTTTAATAACTGTAAATGACTTACTGTTACATTATTAAATAAAGGCAGTTCAAACATAAAAAATAATCATATCAAAACATTATCTGGGAAAAAATGTAGAATCTAAGACCAGCTAAAAAAAGCATTCTTAAAACCCAATTAATGCCTTGTTTAGAAAGGATTTTATACTATAATGCATTTCTGAGGCATAGAGGAATTCTAGAGTAGGATTAAATAACGCTTATATTCAGTGTAAAGTGGCATAGCAGAGAGAAGTGTCAGGCCATTACAACTGGCTACATTTGTTATGAATAACAAAGTATCAACAGGAATGGGGGTTTTTTGTTTCATCATAAGGAACTGTACTTCTCTCTTCCTATCCTTGTTCATCAGTGTGTCATGTGTATCGAACATCAAGTTGTGACTAACTGTAGCTAAAGTGAAGATTATCTCTTGGTCTTAAATCAGCTTTTCAGCTTAAGCCTATGTTATGTTTTTTTTATGTAAAGATGAAACTGCAAAAGCTTTAAAGATCTATCTGAAAATTCAGATGTATCAAGAGCTGCATCTTCAAATGGAAGACCCTGTTTATTGTCATTAAAAACCAAAACAAAAAGAGATGCTTTCTTTGCTCAAAAGTTAATCTTCATCTGTGCTTACGTGGGAATTGTTAGTAGATTGGTTATCTTCCCTACAGCTTTTACACATAATATACATTATTTCCAGAAACATGTTTGCAACATCTAAAATTTCTCTCTCTCAACAACAATCTCTCCCACAACAAATGCACTTCCTAGAGAAGCACACTAGGGGGGACTTCTCAGCTGCTGAAGAACACAGTGGAAAATTACAACACATTCTAAAAAATCCATGCCTTTCTTATACCAATACAAGCATTTTGCTTTATAGGAAACCTAAGAATCGGAAGAGCTGCTCAAAAACAGCAAGCTCCATTAGAAGTTCCCAGAGTACTCTTTTACATTTCCTTTTGTCATTTTTAATGCCTGCAAAATGAGTAAACACAGCACAAAGAACCGCAAAAAGAACATCTGGGAAAAGCTCCACAGATAGGTGCAAGGAATACAGAAAACTTGTGTTAACTGTGCCAATTCAACACCAACACATGAACACAAATAAACCTCTGTATTTCTGACAGGTAGAGATTAACCAGGATTTAATTCAGCCACCAACTAGAAAGAGCACAGTGAGATGTGCACGGTTGCATTTCATTAAAACAGCACAGATCCCAGACCCCTCTGTCCTAACTGCAAATCGCTGCCTACAGTGTTGACAACATCACTTGGCAAACTCATCTCCAAGTTCACCCAGTTTCTGACTTCCAGACCACGTTGTTCATTTACTTAGTGCTGGCACAAATGACCGGTCACAGAACTGACACAAGTGACTCCACACAGTCTTCCAAGAATTTACTGCCTTCACCAACAGCATCTGGATCTGTAACCTTGTTATTAAAGGATGTCTACAATGGCCTCAGTGTCATTACAAATCCTCAGTATCGGTCATTGACAGCTCTCCCACTTTGGACCTGTACAAACCACACCAAATTTCCAAATGTAGCAAGCTAGTTTACCTTTGAGCAAGTACTCGTGAAAATAGATCTGAACGAGTATCTGGAAATGAAAGGTAACTAAAGGACTTCAGCACCCAATTGTTAAAGTGACAGTTTTGAACATTTTTTTTATTTGGAAATAAGACCCCCGTTATATGCGAATTTGTTCAAATTTGAAACCTTATTTTTTTCTTCCCTCTTCTCAGAGGTGTTTTAATGTTCATTACGTTGTCTTATATCTGCTGCAGAACACCTTTAGAGCACAAAAACCACATGTAGAAAGATGAAGTATCTATCTTCAGAATTCATGCTGAGAAGTTATTCAGTTTACTGTCATCTAATGAAGTGAAAGTCTTACCAAAACATTCACAAACTACATTATATTTAAAATATAATACTTTAGATCCAAATTTTGCACATTGGTAGTTTCTTCAGGAAAATTAACACCACTCTGATACACTGTGAAAAATCTGGAAGTAAATCTGACCTACCACTTTCTTGAAAACTGGCCAACAGAGTATGGCAAATTTCAAACCAAATGTTACTCTTCGTTTGTTCTCTAACAAGATCATTATCTATTTCTTTATTGGTGTAAGTACATTGTGAATCCATAGGTACAACTATGCCTGTTAAGGGAGAATATGTCCCCGATTGTGGCTAGGACATGGAAATGTTTAAGAGTAGATATTGCCAGACTTGCAAGAGACAGGCTTTTATTCTAACTCTCTGCACCCTGATCCTGCACTTTTTGTGCAATTATGACTTCTGCTAATTTAAAAGTTTCTTTTGTTATTAATTACAACCAATGAACTCTGAATGCAAAAGCTAAACCAGACTTTGTGAAGTAGAACCTCTTTTTTCCACCTGGATAATGGAATTTTCAAAGGAAGTCTATCAGCTATTCCTGTAGAAACTACAACCAAGAAAAGGAAAATTCACTGTAAAATGTCTTGTGGGTTGCAGAACTTGCAATAGATCTGTTTAATTTTTGCAAGTCCTTCTGAATATATCATAAACTCTCAATTTAAAACAAGCCCTAATTCCTAAAATGCAATTCTGCACCTGCAGAAGTGACTGGGTATTTTACAAAGGTCATATTCTCACACCAAGAATTTTTCCATTAATTACACCACATAAAGGTTTTTTTTCTGAGGAACCAAAAGATACTTACACAAAAAGAGCAATTCCAGTATTAGCCATGGCATAAGAAAGACCAAGGATGCCGCTACCCACAATAGCATTGCTCAGATTAAATACTGACATTCCAAAGGAAGTCGTACCTGGATGCTGAAAAAAGAGATAGATAATGATTAATAAAAAGTTATCATGTATTTCAAAATTAAAACAGATATAAATTTGGCAAGGAAGCTTTTTTTGTTTGTTTTTTTTTTTAAAATGTCACTGCTGTGTACTTACATACTGAGTTTCATACTTCTTCTTTCCAAGACTGGAGTCGAGCAAGAAATTTTGGTTTTCTGGATCAATATCCGCATAGTGGCTGTAAAAAATATTGCATCATTAGCGACTATCAGTGGCAGCTCACATATGCACTCCCCCGTTCGCATTTCCAATCCACTTCAAAGGGAATCGAGAAAACCAACGGAATGACCCAAAAAGGAGGCATCCTCCACCCTCCCCGTGCCACTCTGCCCATCACACAAAGCACTGCGCATGTTTACATCCGCCGTCGGTTCCGCCTTTCTTTAACGCGTGTCTAGACGCGACACCTCC
>VWZY01001545.1:353754-374111 GCA_013399075.1 Chloroceryle aenea | reverse complement strand
TTGAAATCACCCCGGAGCTCTGCTCCGGGAGTTTTGGAGCTGAATTCTGCCGCATCTTAACCACCTGCCGATTCGGGGCATCCTGGGGTCGAGTTTCCCCCGCTCGCAGACAAAGCAAAGTACAACTTGGGGTGCTTGCCACGGTGCGGTGCTTTGGCGCGGCACCAGGAGTCCCTGCAGCCGGCGCGTTCGGTCCTTCTGAAAATCTGACTGCGGAACAGGCAATTTGCAAGGGCTGCGGCAGTCGGCTGGGTTAAGCCAAAGGACTGCGCAGCTCCACTTCAAAGTGCAATCACAGTGATATGTAAATAAGCGTTACTACGGGGGACCCAGGTCATACCCCTTTTTGAATGGGAACGGGGAACGCCTTGTGTATTTTTCAGTCAATCCCATTCTTCAGGTGTTAGCAGTTCTGTGAAATTATAGTTTACATGAGAGGGGTCAAGGTGACCTGTTTCTTGTGGATTTTGGTAGTGTAACAACAAATGTAATGACGTAGCCCTAACGTTTTAAGGACCGCAGCGTCCTTTTCAAGGCAAGCACGCAGATTTGGTGCATGGTAAAACGCCCCACGTGCATCTGCTAAATACGAAAGCCATCTTCACAGATATGATCTGGTTGACAGGAGCAGTATGTTTATGAAAATAAGTTAATCTCAGATTTTATAGCAAAATAAAAGTTCTACTATACAAGCACTTGATTTTTATTTTTTACTAGAACTGCCCTTATTTTATGTGGACAAAGTTGATGAGCCTTTGTTTCTCATTTATGAGAACAAAAATCGGTAAAATACATTTATCTAATGGCCCCACTACTGGGAGGCTCACTGTGAGACATGTGAGTGTGGTCTGCGCTGTTCCAGAATATGGACTCTTTAAAAATCTACCCATGCAGCCTGTTTGATGGTTCAGATGGTCTGCTTTTCAAGTGGTTTTAAGTAATGCCTCGCTGACTGAATTATAATTTTCCTGACTTTGTAATTGCCAAGAATGTCCTTGGCAAAACATACATACAATGTGTTTCATCCAATTTTGAAATGTATTTTGTAATCAGAATAATAAAAGTTAATGTTCATCAGTTCCTCCCACCATAGTTTCAACAATTCATTTGTTGTGATTGTCTTGCTTTTCTTTCTCTTTTTTCGTTTTTCCTTCCCTTTCTTTTCATCCTTCTTATTCCTCAGTCAACCTTATGTTTAAACCTTCAATTTATTTGCTTTTTATTTTGTCCTTTGTAAAATTCCTTACAAAGTGGAGCTTTTAGGATTTTTAAGAATGAATTAATTCTTTTTTTTTTTTTTTTCAGTCTGGATATTCTATGTTTACTTTATGTACTCATAAGATAACCTTTCACAATTCTGGAGTCTGAAGACTTCTAAAGATTTTTAGTTTTTTTTTAAATACTGAAAACTAGGTTTCTCTATATTCTTTAATACAGATCTGTGGGTGATGTGTGTTGTTCTTGGTGTGGTTGCCCTTGATGAATCAATCACTTAGGGGGTGATGCTTTACACTTTCAAAACAAAGCCAGACATACAAAAATATGATATGTTATTGTAAGGATGTTGTAAAAGAAACTCTTAAGCTAGATGTAACAACTGAGTTGTCTTCAGTTGTACAGGTAGAAAAGAACTAGAGTTTTAAATTTACTACAGAGGAAGGTCATGGGGATTTTGTAGCTGAAGAGCTATCTGCCATGCCCTGCTAAATGCCCATTTACGGATGAGACTACACTGTAGAGTCACACTTCACTGTAACACAGCCCACTGATTCTCAGCCTGCAAATGGTTTCTTTTTAAATTGGATCAGTTGTTTTTAGGTTTAGAAGAAGTAGCTGGCAAGTGCCTGTGTTTTTTCTTGGCTCATGTTTTAGCAAATAAAAGGCCTTTTATAATAAGGGAGGTTCTTGTTTCATGCAGTTTCTTCCTACATGTATAAACAAACCTTGTGGAATACTGTAAAACTATCAGTAGCACATGCCCAGTAGAGTAATTTTTATTTATGGTATGAATTGAAAAGTTGTGTACAGTAATACTGTAAAAATCAAGTCCGTCCACATTGTTTTTAGATGATACTTCCAAAATTGCCCAAAGGATATCTAATGAAATATGTAATAATGTTATGTCAAAGCAATCTGTACTAACTACATAACCCTCATTTTTTTTCCTGTGCCTGGTATGAATAATACAAAATACCAACAGACTAAGGTTCTGCATCAGGTGAAGTCCTTGGTATTGCTGAGAGTCTGGGGCGGATAGTAATGCAGAGTAGTGACACAGACCTGAGAGCTGTATGGTGCTTCCTCTACACAGGGATCTCCTCTCCATGACAGGCATGGTCTGTCACGAAGAAGAGCTGGAAGTGTGGGTGAGTGGGCAAAACAAAGATTCATGGTTTTGCTGTGTGGACTCAGTGGTCCACAAAGATGCAGGCGGGGCTGAGGGTTCCAACGTCCTTCCCACCAGCTTGGCTCATTAATCTTACCTCACATGGACTGCCTGTAGCGTGCAATTAATGAAATGATAGGTCCTGATTATATGCTTTCTCAAACAAAACTTCCACTGAAGCCAAGAGGTATTATGAGTTCGTAAGGAATGCAGGATTGCATATCCTGCCTCTTGGGCTTTATGATGGTGAGTTGGAGCTATATATTAAAATCAGTGTAAGCCTTAATATTTTCCCTCTGTGTTTATCCTAGTCTAGTTTCAGTTTTGCAATATGAAAACAACAAAATCACTCTGTTAAGAACATAAGCAGAAGCATTCTTTTAAAAAATAGTACATCTACTATAATTATAACTTGGATTTAATCCAAAAATGGGGAGACATTCTGAGTTTGAGTTTTAAAGCCATCTGATTATGCTGTTATACTACAATAAACTCAAAATGCTGAGTGCTGCTGCTGCATGAGTTACATGGTACCAGTCATCTACAACAAACTGTCAGCCTTAAATGGACATTGCCAGTTGCTATAAAAATAATTTTTACTTTATATTTTTAACTCTGTAACATTTTTAGGAGTTTTTAAAATAGCATTTCTCTGTTGATCTTGATTCATCTTTTCCACTTGGTGTAGGACAAATGTAGGAAAAACTTTGGGAATGGTATTTGTTAATTAACTGAAACTCTCATTTTTTTATCCCACGTATTTTTGTTTAGGTCCTTAAGGGAATAGGAGTGACTATTTTGGTTATTCTACCATTTGATGGTGGCAGAGGGTACAGTTTAAGATGTACATTTGGATTCCCAGAGATGTTATTGCCATAATTACTGCAGCATCACTCATTATGTCAGCATATCTTTGAGGATAATATTTATCAACTAAATAATGCTTCACATCTTGGAAATGTCAGTTGCATTTTTGTGGCTCCCTTAAAAATAGTGTAAGCTTAAGAAATTTAAGTTCTGTAGGCAAAACCTTATGGAGAAGCTCTATTCAGAAGGGAAAAAAACTGATGTCATTGTGTATTTACCAAGATGTTTCTGTGCTTTACCAGTTAGAGTAAGTGTGGATGCACTGATGGGGCAAGAAAGGGCAAACCAGGGCAGGTGATCAACAAGCACTGTACTTTCACGGAAAGCAAAGCCTCAGTAAACCAGCAGCATCAGCTCTTCACTTAGTATTTCTTTCAAAAAATACCATGAACAGAGAGAGCAATAAAAGCATGTTACAATTGGATCTCCAGTTCGTAAATGTGTGAGTAAATTTGTATGCATTATCATTTATTTTTAGTAAAATTGCTGATATTCCTAAATATTTTGAGGACTGGATCACTTGAGAACTGCATCCTACTTTGTGGATGACAGCCATTGTCTGCTGAACTTAAAATTTCGCTTTTCAACTCCAGCACATAAAACACAAGAATGGCTGTTTACAGTATCACAAAAGGTCCTTAAAATCTGACACTTCTTCTCTGACAGGGGGCAATAGAGAATTCCTCTGTGAGAAAGGGTAGGAAATAACATAGGACCGTGCAGTTGTATGTTACAGAATCATGGAATTCCTGAGGCTGGAATAAACCTTGAAGATCCTTAAGTCCAGCCTATGACCCAACACCATGACATCAGCTAGACCATTTCACTAAGCACCGCATCCAGTCTTTCCTTAAGCATCTCCATGGATAGCAACTCCATCACCTTCCTGGGCAGTCCATTCCAGTGTCTAATTACCCCTTCTTTGCGGAATGCTTCCTAAGATCCAACCTAAACCTCCCCTGGCGCAGCTTCAGGCCATGCCCTGTCATCCCGTCCCTAGGTGCCTGGGTGAAGAGCCTGACCCCCACCTGACTACAACTACCCGAAAGAGAGTGTGGTAAGATCCCCCCCAAGTCTCCTCCAGGCTGAACAACCCCAGCTCCCTCAGCCTCTCCTCATAAGACTTTCCCTCCAGTCCTTTCCCCAGCCTCGCTGGTCTCCTCTGGACCTGCTCCAGCACCTCAATATCCTTCTTGAAGTGAGTGGCCCAGAACTGCACCCAGTACTCAAGGTGAGGCCTCACCAGTGCCCAGGGAAAATGTTCTCACAGTCTGATGCTGTTTAGGATTTACTGAGCTAAAGACTGTATCCACCTGTTTGTATTTAATACTTTCTGGTACTCAATTGCATGAAATAGTTGAATCACTTTTGAACTCATGTTTAATATGATATTTGTCATATGTGGTGGTAAAGCTTTTATAGGCATTTATGAAAACTTTATCCATTTGTAAAGCTTTTTCCGCAGACTTCTTCCTGATCAATTCATTTGAGATCCCCATGTTTTGCCCAGTAAGAATTGGATTTTATGTACGTTTATTATACCTTGCATGGATGCCTTTCTGGAAGCTGAGGAGTCCTAGTCAATCTGATGGAGAGAAAATGTTTCAGATCTTCAGTTCCCCTGGATTCCCGTATGAGAGAAAATGAATAATTTGTGTCTTCTCATTTGATAGAGAATAAAATTTGGACTTGGAGTGTCCTATAAAGTGCCAGTAAACAGATTTTATGGGTTTTTTTTTTGCTATTATTCTATGTTTAGGCTGGTGTTTGTACATCTGCATATTTTGAGGAAGGACTTTCCCTTGGCTTTTTAGACTGTTTGATGTAGGTCTGCATATTATAAGTTGGCTGGTGTACATATGTAGAAAACTTGTAGCCTTTCTTTTTTAACTATTTTTTTTTTTTATTTTGGGAAGCTGTTTTTTAGTTTTAAATAGTTATGAGCAACATTTCTAAACTTTTTGCTTGTGGGAAGAAAAAATCACACTCCTACCTGAGTGTATATGTTTTTACAGTAAAATGGACATCTCTAATGGAGTCAGAAAAATCTTATTGGATCAATTTCGGGAAAAAAAAAAAAAGGAATGGTTAAATAAACCAGTTTACACAGTCTCTCTTATATGCAGTGAGAACATTTGAAATGGATTAGTGAAAAAATTATGACATAAATTCAGTATGGTGGAAAGGACTTTTTTTTTTTTTTATATATATACATAACAGAGACTTTCTTGGCTTGTAAAGACATTGCCCCTCCTGTTTATCTCCTACGTGCAGAATGCTTTTACAGAATAAGCACCTGCTGAGTCATGCTTTCACTGAATGACTGACAGCCTGGTTTCTACTAAGAACTGTTAGATTTCTGTATATCAGGCTATCAGTGTTACGCCCCTTACTTAGGAAATGAAAGTGTGACACAGCATAACAGCTAACTTTATTGAAAATGCTGAGTGAAATGAAAAGTAGGAGAATGGAAGTGTAAGGATAGGTTTAGTTAGCCATGTAAATCAAATCAAAATCTATCCACATCAAATTATTTACTGTCAATAATTATTATTAAAGAAAATAATATACCAGTGTTCATTTCAATGTGCCGAACTAGCAGTTTTGCAGTGCAGTAATTCAGAGGGAATTTTGCCTGTATATATTAGTAGTAGATCTGAGAGACACATGGTGCTTTCTGTTGGCAGTGTTTTCTGAACAAAAGAAAATATGTACATAAGTAGAGTGGTTAAGTCTGAACCTAGATAATCTACACTTTATGGTACCAATATATAACCTATATGGAATAGTTTGCGAGGCCAAAATAAGTTACGTGTAGTTGTAAATATTGCCTTCCTCCTCATAAATGTAGGAAGGTTTTATTATGGAAGCATAAATACTGCAATATATTTATTTCCCCTTCCTATATGATATTTTAAAATTCTCTTTTCCTCGAATGTGTAAGTACATGTTTGGATTGTGACAAGCAGAATACAAGTCACATTTACAGAAATATCTGCAACTGTTACTCTAAAGTCCTTTAAGTAGTTTATGTTGCTGCTAGAAACATAGTTGTTCTGTAAATAGCATGGTACTTCATGGTTTGTTTAACTATTGCTTTTTTTTTGTTAAATGTGTAGGCATAATCTTTTAACAGAGACAGAAATTTACCTTTGACCATTAAAGATTTTACTGTCATTGTCATGTAAACACATCTTTTTGGATTTATTGTACTCCCATGGCATTTAACAGAAAAATTCGCCAGTGAATTCAGCAGGGAAAGCACGAGTGCATTTGTTTGGTTGCTGCCGTGGAAGTGCTTTTTACACCATCCTTTTGATGGCCTTCTTTGAATTGAAAAAAAATTATGGTATGAACTTCAGGTCATTTGGTTTTTCTTACAGTCCATGAGTACCTTGGTTGACGTAATACTGACATTTCAATATGTGGGAAAGTTGCTCGTCTGTATAGAGTCATATGGTCTTCACAGAATGATTTTGTGCATGTACTAAAGCCTTTGCAGGATTGCATGTGATGGATTTCATGTTGCAGTATTTGTCATAGAGTATACTTTATTGAAATAATGGCACTGTAATTTCATATGGGATTTTGTCATGCCGTACTAATAAATCTTAAGCTTTACTTGTGGTAAGACGTGAAAAAGTAACTATAAAATTGCACAAATCATCTTAAGAATTTTAAAATATAGGTAGTTCTATAAATAACTGATGTGTATAGAATACGTAATAATGTTCTGTAGTTTAACTCTTAATTAGCAAACATGTGGAACAACCTGCCTAACTCCCAAGCACCTCAAATTAAGAAATGCAAAAAGTCTATTTCTCAAACTCTCCTTTTTGTTCCACATGCAGTACACTCACATGCACAGGTAAGGACATGCAGATAAACTTGTGAGCAGATGATCTTGGCTGCTGTTAATAAACAAAGAAGCTACTTCACCAGAAATATAGCATAATTTAAAATATGGTCCTGTGAGATATTGTTGAGTAGATTCACTAATTAATGTCAAAATAGGTAATAAATTTTAAAAGAGAAACAGGATTTTAATGGGACATTAGAGTTAATCATGGTCAGGGAGTGCTATTATTAAACACAATTTGTTCCATTCTTTTCTGGTTTCTAAGTTATTTTTAACATCATGTTAGTTTACAAAACTCCTCAAGGTCATGATCTAATTTAATATAATTTTCTAGTAAACAGTCTGATATGGAAAAGTCTCACAGAGAAATAAAATTGTTGAGATAATAAAAATGAAAATTTTGTATGGGATGAAGGGAATTTAGGTTAATTATTATATCAATGTACTAGACATGCTCATTTTTAATTTTTTCCCCAAAACTTTACAAATATTCTTTATTTTAATATAGTTGAGATTGTATGTAACAAATACGGTTTATTTCCAGATAGAAAATTGGAGCTCTTAACTATTGCCAAAATGGTTTCAGAAAGCATACAAATTTAGAAGCTTGTTTTTCTCTTTTTTTTTTTTTCTTTTACAGAGGATCTATGGGACAGTATCACAGTAGAGAGAATAACTGACCTCGACAAAGTCATACAAATATGTAGAAAAATAAACAAAACAGAGTTGCTTTCCGATACCTATCTTTCTAGTTCTCCTAATCTGAGACAACACATCTTTTGTTGTTCTTTGTCTGCTTTGCTTCTTGATGTCTACTGATGTTTGCTGGGTGTGCTGGTGGTCTCTGCCTTCTGGTCCTGGGCTTCCCGTAGGCTCCTTGTGGCAAAATGTATCTCTCTCTTCTTGATACTGCATAACTTCACTGAACAGCATGGTTAACAACACACCCTCAGGTTGACCCAGCTTCTATATACTCCTTCATAGTCCACTAACCTTTGGTGACTCCTGGAAAGATGGATGGTACAGCTTCATGCCACCTAGATTTGTTTTTTTGTGATGACTTCAGTACATGCAGCAGAAATAAATCTTTTCCCAAAATGTTACAGCACTTCAAGACAACTTTTATTATTGCATGGATTTTGTATTTACATAGTATTATATTGCTTGTAGTCAATGACCTTCAGTAGGGATTAGGCCCCAAATCCTGTAGTTATTAAAGGGAAGGTGTGGAAGTCTCTCTGTGTCAAGTCACTACAAGGGGTAAACAAAATACTTTCTTACTAAGTGTTACACTTGAAAATAAATAAATATTTTCAAGTCTGAAGCTACAGCTGCTTATAAATCATGATGAAGACAGTATTAGATTATGATGATCTATTTTTGAATGCTTGTCTTAGTTAACAGGTTTCTCTGTGAGCATCTAACCCCATCATTCAGGAAACAGCCTTTTCATTTTAAGGTATAGCTCTTCTTTCCTAATCAATATAAATTCACAAGCTGAAGGTACTGAAGAACAGTAAGGTCTTGCATTACTCCATAGACAGCAAAATGACAATATGTTTATTGTAACATTTTTCTCTCAAGGTTTTATATTCCTTATTATTCAATGAATTAAACAATGAAAATTCTACTTCTATACATTAACAGGACACTGCTTTTAAAGAACATGGGATTATAGAACTTTACGGTGTTGTCTTATCACTTTTCATGCTTCTTTACACACAAATACATGCGTTCGCACTAACATATGTTGATGATCATTGCTGTATGAGAATGCACATTATTTAAAAAAATATTCCAGTGGTAGAAGTTACAAATATTCCTGTTATTTTGTGGCCATAAAATATATGCAGCTGCAATAACCAATCTGTGATTCTTTTAAATATTATCAGAACTTGTATGACTAATTCAGCCTTTTATCTATCTGTGGATAATTATGTAGAAGCTAGGCTCACAGGAATGTTGAACAGATAATATAATTGGTAGTGTAAATCTGAGTGGGTAGGCAGTTGGATTTTCTTCAGTCAGTTCTGCCTAGCCGCTGTCTTTGAAGCTGTAATCCTTCTGAGCCAAGCATGGTCTCAGGTTCCAAACACACATTAATGCCATGATAAGAAACTTGCTGCAGAAAGTTTGTGCTGTGCTGGGGTGTCAGTGCTCCCACAGCCAAACTGGTTGTGAAGTTTCCTCATATGTTTCAGTGCAAAGTCAATAGCTTTCCAGGATAATTTTGAACAACCCAAGCTATTTGGCATGAATTGCATAAAGAAAGATCACATGCCTTTCAGAAGGTCAGCTCTGGACTTAGTATCTTTCACTGAATTTGTGATCGCAAACATCTGGTGACTAGTAACTGTTCTTGCAGCTGGGCTGAGTTGAGGTACACAGTGTGTTCTGGGGTGCAAATAAAGGGAAGAGGAGAAGAGACACAGGATGTTGTGATTTGCTCTGCCTTTGTTAATGGTTTAACTTCATTCAACATGGACATCCTGGAGAACAGTGGAGTCAGCAAGTCCCTCACAGATGTGCAGACATTAGGATCAGGATCCACGTTTGTAGTCTGCTTTGCCCAGTGCTAGGCAGAACATTTAAAACTTTCTGTTTAAATACTCAAATACAAATATTAACTTATTTAATACTAGTGAAGATGCAAGGAAGTGAAGGCTAATAAGATTCTTAGTTTTATTCTGATGTTTGAAGAAGTGCTCCTTATACCAGGTAAGTTAAAGAGAGAGGAAAAGAACTATGAAACTTAAAAATGTATCTATTTTTCATTTTCATTAATTACTACAGCCAGATATCTTTAATGCCATGCCTAAATATACAGGGAAGATAGTCTCAAAGTTTACTGACTTAGGGTTTCCCAATGATATATGCATTTTTAAGTATAGTACTTCACCATTCTCCAGGTCTATATGTAAAAAAATATGTAATAAAAGATATTCTTGCCTTTCTATTTCTATAAATCTCCCATTTCCAGTGGAAATGCAACACAAAATCACTAAACTTTGGTCTTCCTGTGCTGTATCTATATGATAGTATATTACATTATTTTGAAAGATATTCCATATTTTGGATGACATAGACTGTGAAATTTTAAGTGTGTTTACATGATTAAAGTTGCACAGAGGCTTGTTCAACCAATTAATTGTATATTCATCTTGATTGCTCTATATTTGAAATCTGAGATTCTAACTGGTAACACTGGTTTGGTTGTTATTTACCCTCCCCCCTTCCTTCCTAGCCAAATGTTATTGTAAAATATATCCTCTCACAGTTGTAAAGTATGAAGTTACTCTGATGGTATGGTGCTCTTGTAGGTATAAGATAACAATCATATAAGTGAGGTGCAGGTGTTTACATCAAATACTGCCACAGTGGTGCAAGGCAGAATCTGTATTGAGGCAAAGTCTCTGCTCATATATTATTGTCTGTAGTTGATCAGAGAATTTCTTCCATACTACCTGTGCCATCCTTCCTCTAAGTTTAAAAAGCCAGATTATGCCTTTCTGTGCACATGCACTTGTGAATGAAATCAATGACAGAGACACACTCATTTCTGTTATATAAGTAATTGTCACAAAACATTACCTTCTCTTGCTAACTTAGACAACACCAGGAAATATATTCCCAACCTAAGGGATAATTCAATTACAAACTGAGTTAGAATTTGTCTAGATTAAAAAAAAAAAAAAAGAAAAAAAAAAAGAACACTGAGCCCACCCTGAAGTCCAAAGAGCAGGTTCTGGTTAATTGGAAGCTTAAGGAGGCAGTCTCCTTCCTTTTGTGGGTGGTGGTAAAACAGTTACAATAATTAATCTGTTAACTCTGTAGCAAGAATTCTCCTGTAGGAAAAAACATTCCAAGAAAAAAAATGACGTTGAAGAACAAGATGAATACTTTATTCTAAAATGTGTCTACACAAGAAATAGTTATTTTTCTAAAACTTGTTGATTCATTTTGTCTTGAAGCAAGTTCACATAAAAGTCCTTAGAATTCATATACAGTTGTCAGCCACTAACACAGTCATGAATGCACAAATGTTTTCAGCAATCATCTTGTTGCTGTGTTTTTTTCCCTTTTGGAAAATATTTCTATTAGTTTCCAAGGAGACGTTTTTTTACTTTCTAGATTTTCTCGCAGTTGGTGTAGAGATGTTCGTTTTTCACTTTTTCTGAAATTTAGAGTTAGTAATTTTTAGTTGGGGAATCCTAGATTAACTTAAACATACACTGATAAAGAACTCCCGAAAGCTACTGACATGTTTGTATTTTGCTTCTGGAGCAATTAAAGTTTTTATTGAACATTTCATTAAAGAAGTCATAGAAAACAAAGGAAGTAGCCTGTGAAAGTCAGCTAGTCCATCTTCTGTTCTCAAGGTGTATCTAAAGATGCCTAAATCATTCTTGTCAGAGACTGGTCCAATTCTCCCTTGCTGCAATTTAAGTCCACTACTATCTGGTCTCTGTGCAGTAGCCTTTTACACATCTGAAGACCATGTCTCCTTGAAGTTTTCTCATTGGTAGATGATGAAGGGCTTGTCCTTTAAATGTTTCCCAGGCTTGGAGAACTCTACCTGCTTTCCTCTGTGCTCCCTCCATTTGATTACTGGCATTCCTGAAAATGATGCTTCAGACTGAAGGTAGTACTCCATCTGAACGATGCCTTCCTATTGACACTTTTCCAGGATGATATTTGCTTTTCTTGCAACCTTGTGGCATTGCTGACGCAAGTACAGTCTGTGACCCACTGCAACCTCTGATCCCATTTGTAGAACTGCTGCCCGGTCATCTCCATCTTATATTTGTTCAGTCAATTATTCCCAAGTGATGTGCTTTGGATTTGTCCTTAGTGAAACATGTTCCGTTTGTTTAATGACCACATGCATCTTATTTCGGTAATGTATCCTCTCTATTTCTTTGGTTCATCCTTCTCAATTTAGACCCTACCATCTGTGTAATGCTTACAGCTTTTCCCAGCACTGAATCCTTTGCAAAATTAATGCTATTGATTCCACTGTACAAATCATTAATGAAAATACCAATAAGTGTTAGATCCAGTATAAGTATTGTACAATGTCATGGGTATGGAATGTCCTGGTCAGTGCCTCTTCATTGTGAACAGTTCGGTGGATATGATATGAAGTGAAGTTGTATCAAACTGTTCAGGCCTGGGGAGCACTGAGCATCTTCAACAACAGTGCTGATGAAGGTTCTCATGAGATCCAAAGCTGAAAAGACCAAATAGCCTGAAGCAACAATGCCTCTTCTGCACAACTAAGGGAGTTATATTAGATATGTTCCCTCTCGCACTGTGTTTGTGGACATAGAAATCAACCCTACATAATTTACTAGAACTTTGTATTAATATTTTAATAATTGTAACTGTTTTGTGAAAAAGTAAATTTGAGTTTATCCTAGTTTCTGTAAAAAAAAGGGTGTTCTTAATTAAGGGGAGAAAGAAAGTTAGGAATATGAGCAGGTACTAGAATTATTGTTGAAGGGAGCAAACATTCAAGAGCTAATGTAGTGCTCTGAGGAAATCATGGTGTATATGTTTTCCTATTCATGGAAAAACATGCTAATATTCACTTTTGAAAGTATATATTTTTTTCTGACTTAAGTGCTATAAATGGGATGTTTTATTAGGAAATTGTATTTTTCTCAAAAAAAAAAAAGAAAATGCTCACAAGGATTTTTTTTTCATTTTCATCAGTGCATCTTTATAAAAATGAGCCACCCAATGTTTTTGAGTTTCACGCTAGTTTTTCAAAATTTAAATTTTTTTAAACTGTTTATAATATAGTTTTTTTTTTCTGTAACTACTATTAAACAGATAGTTTACAAGAATGCTCTTTTGACATATATTTTGCTGTTGAAAGTGCTTTTCTTCAACTGCCTGTGAAGCTCTCCTTATCTGAACTCCTGATGAAGATGAATTTGCTGTTCTTGCTAACAAGGATTGCACTCTTTTCCAAGGCCAGTTACAAAAAATATTTTGAGCTGCATTGGCACTTAGACTTTCTGTCATTTGCTCAGCATATGAAAAAGCAGAGATCCATCAACAAACTTTTTTTTTTTTTTTCCCTGCTCATCAACCTTGAGATTAGCTGCAAAAATAATGTACATTTACACATAACTTCTTTGTCTTAGGTCTGGTAAGGCAGGATTCATGAGACCAAACTTAGATTTTTTGTAAGATCTCTTTAGGAGTACTTGCTTATTTAATGCAAGTAAAGTTCCCAAATACCACACCTGCTATGTATTACTTGTTTTCTAAACTATAGGCCTGCATTTCCTTTGAAAGGTGTAAGACTTGCAAAATTTACATTAAGGAATGATGCGTCTGACAGGTAGTTTTCCCTTAAGATATAAATGATTCAGAGAGGCTGATTCTTGCTTCCATGTTTCTCAGTGAACAAAAATAAAGCCTGATACAAACAACAAAGTTGCTTTATTATGCTTTATTATGCTCTTGGCTGAGTGATGCTGCATTGTATCAGGATAATAAAACCAGAATCACATCTGTAGTACCTCAAACATTAGAATAATTAATAAGTGATGTTTGCCATTGGAAACATCCAGTTCTGTCACAGCCAAATTTTGAAAGAACTGACCTGGATTTAACTCAAGTTTTGCTCAATAGAAGACTAGCCTGAAAGAGTGCAAATGTTGTTACCAAATCAATGACACACAAGCACAGCTGAAACATATTTGATGGAACTTGAGAAATCAAAGACAATAAGATAAGGCAGTGGTCTCTCCATGGTTTATTAAAGTTTGAAAATGGGCATCCTAAGAGACTAACTTGCCCCATAATTTTGCAACTCTTATTCAAAGATGATATTTTGTGTTTCAAGGCATCTTGTTACTGAAATGAAAATTTGAAACTTAAGTGGATATTTAAATATTTTTTAGACTTTGTAAAGTGCAAGCAAAATCTCAACGTTTATATTTTTCAGATATTGGGAATATTGTTATTACTTTTTAATCTTTTGCCCTCAAATCCAGATACTGTTTGGAGTGGGGCACATCTGTGTTGTCTTGTCTACTTGTTCTTGAGTAACAGATGCTGTTGATTGACTGAAATGCATCAGTTAGGAGTTACTGAAGGGTTAGGTCTGGCTTCGTTAGCCATTATGAGACCAGCCTACATATGGTTGCTGCCAACAGTGTGAAAGGGTAAAGATAAGATATTGAACAAGACTGGATTGACTTACCTAGGCTGTTGGCACCTGCCTGCCACTTTCTTCTAACAGGAAATTTTTGTTCCCCTCCCTATTCCCTGCCTCTAGCAGAATTGAATGTCTGGTTACTCATTAACATTATTCTGTTAAAATGATATGACTCAGTATAAAGAATTCATAGTAAGGGATTTAAAAAAAGCCAACAAATCTTGACATAACTGGTTAGAGAAGACTATGCACACAGTGATGCCAGCAGACAGAAAGGTGCAGCCATCTCACCCAGGATGGGTGGTGAGACCCAAATAAGCAGTTTGCACAAGTAACCACTGATACTGGATCTGCCAGAACCAGAGAAATTTGTCTGACTCAGCTTGCTTTGGCTCCAACCTCACCTGCAGTGCATTTTTCAGTTAAGAAAAATGTATAAGGTGACATCAGCATCAATGAAATAGCAACATTACAACACCTGAAGGAATAAGCAATCCCAAGAATAAATGAGATTTTTTTTTTTATCTGTAGTTTGGTGAGGGGATGAGTTTGTAACCTCTTTAATGTTTGTGATTAACTTGCTTTTAGAAGTCACAACTGCCTCTAAAGACTTGGTGCCTTCTTTTGTTCACTGAAGGCATTAGGAGCTTGCAGCAGAGTTCTTCACAACTCCCCATAACAGCTCCCCAGACACTGGAGGGTATTTCTCAAGATGTCAGTCTAAGACATTACTAAGACAATGTCAGTTCAAGGACTCCTCCCTCCTTGCACATGCCTCTTCTGCTTGTGTCTCAGTCCTAACCCTACACCACAATGTATGAGCCTCTCCAGGGTTACTCATAACCTAGATCCTTGCAGTAATCTACCTTCTTGCAGAGCCCCCCCCACCAGCCCTGTGAGTATTGCTGGGGAGGCAGCAAGCTGATGTGGCAAAAGAGGAGAAGCCCAGGCTTCTTAAAACTCGTTATGATGCTGAAGCCAGTGACAAGTGAATCAGCCACTGAGACAATAATTTTTCCAGGTTAAATATGTTAAAATGTTCTATAAATAATATGGAAGACTCTGCAGTGACTGGACACAGGTGGGACATTTTGTTCAACTTTTTAAAGACAAATAGTCTGAAAATATGTACATTTATTATGCTTTTCACCATGACAAAACAAAAGCATCCAGATTTTGTCTTTGAGATTCAGAGTACATTGCAGTATGATGAATTTAATTATTATAGCCACTTGCATTTGAAATTTTCTACTTAGAAGCATAAAACCTAAAGCATTGACTTCACATTTTAGCTTCTGTAAAAAAATTGCTTTTAAAAACCATCTGTTTTGATGCTGGCCAAGAGTGTGGGAACCATTACAACATTTTAAAATTTATGTCATGTGACATTTTGGTTAGAGTTTTAAAACCTGTATCATCTGGGCAACAGTGAGTTCTTTTGTACTGTTTCTTCCTGTATTTTTGAAGCTGCTGTTGCAACAAAATCTCAGTTGTTTGAGAATGAGAACATTTGAGAACACCAATAATAGAAGCAACACTCATAGTTCCACTGTCCAAGCACTGATTTACAGTATTCTTTGTAGGCAGATTACTAGCAGGCAACAGTCCAAGATACTTCAGTGACCTTAAAAATATTTCCAAGAAAATGTTACTGAATTTAATAATGACTATGCAATACATAGTAAACATCAGTGCAAGAGGTTAAGAGATCAGCAAAGAGTTCTCAGCAGCATGATTTAACACAGGAAGCAGTGGGGAAAGTCTAAGGCTTAACTGTTCAGTTAAGGCCAGAACGGAAATTGGGGCAAGAAAAGAGTGTCATAAACATGATGACATCTCTGTGCTAGGAAGGTGACTTACAATACCATTGTAAAACTTAGGTACAAAAAGTTCTTATAGATTCTAGAAAGTAAGGCACAGTTGGTAATTGTGTCATGTTTTCATGACAAATCTATTTCCCCTTTTGATTAAAAGGTCAGGCAGATCAAATGCAATCAGATAAAGCATGTGGTAAATCACATAAAGTACTCACTTCAATTACTTATGAAATACAGTAATGTGGCAATTAATTCTTTTCAGGTTAGGTAGAGGAGGAGTTTTCTGAAAGTATTTAGGCAGTCAGGAAAAAATCCAGATTTTTAAGTGAAAAGGAAAGCATGTTGTTGTAACTTGCTTACATCTAGAATACATCAACTGATTAAAACAGCTGAGGAAAGTTCATCTTTGTTGTTTTAAATGAGGAGAAATGGAAATGCTGCGAGAAGTTGAGTTCTCTGGCTTTGACTCAGCAAAGCTCTTAAGCATGTTCTTAACTTTAAGCACAAACATTCCCATGGAAATCATTGGTGGTGACTCAACAACTTGCAAGATCGGGTCCTTAAAAATGTTTGTTTTCTTCATTATTTTGCATATGTGCTTGCAGGTTCTCCTACAGCAAAGCAGCAAGCTGCTACATGTCCCTTGTAACTGTGGGTACAGAGGAATTTACAATGTAAGCATTTTGTAATATATGTTGTGAAGTCTGTGCCATCACCTCAAGACTTTTCTGTAGATTCATTGTAGCACAGAAATGTTGCAGCCCTAACACTTATTCACTTAAGGGGGATGGTGGATCTTTCTTTTTTATCCTCAAAAGACATTCATTTGCTGGAACAGTTTATAGAGAAAGAACAATGTATCACAAGGTTATTACTTTGCATGTGAGGTTGGGTAACTAGTTAACAAAAGTGTGTTTGCTGACTGGAATCCTGGCATTTTGTGAAGGAAAAGAACCTCCTATGAAGTATTACAGAAATATTCTGGCTATCATATTTGTAAAGGAAATAATCTGTGTTTTATTTGCCAGTAATAAAGCATTTTGAGATTGTGCAAGTACACCAGTGCAATATGGTCATTAACTGTTTAAGAGACAAATTCTAACTACTCCATTATGTTTTTTTTTTTTTCATGTTTTGTTCACATTAGTTTTACTGTTTGTTTGTTTGCACTTACAGACTTTTCTCTGCTTTTAGAGAAAAATAAAGGACCTTTCATAGGCTTACTGCCTGCAATATGTAAAACTGAAGTTTCCTTACATTTTGTTTCAGTCTATATCCTTATTCTGTGTTCAGTTAATACTTTGTGAAGTAGAATAACATCCTTTTCTCCTCCACTGCTTCTATTGATTCTGTGTCTTAGGATTTTGACAGGACAAGGGGCTCCAGTTTAAAGTCAGTCAGAATTAACAAGAGTTCCGAGAATGTTAACTAAAAAATTACTACAAAAGTGGCTAGAGCAGCTAGTTTGAATATGGGTCCAAGATTTTCCAAAATTTTCCTTTGAGCAGTGGCTCTGGTTACAGTTAACTGTAGTAATCAGTTAATACTGACCTTCTTCGCAAAGTCCCATTTCCAGCATCTAAACAGGCAGAATCCTGATTTCTGCCAAAGACTTGCAGGCAACACAGTAATAGTCAAATGCTACTGCTACCACTGCTGTCAATAATAGGGAGTTTATCGCTGTACTTTAAAAGACCATAAGCTGAGAATAGATTGACCTGTGTTGTTGGACTTTTTCTTAAAAGTGCAATGAAAGGCTAAAATCAGATCTGAACTTTACTTACTTTGTTTCGGCAGTAGCTCTTGTTTCTAAATGTATACATGTGTGAAATAAAGTATGCCCAAATCAATGCACACCTCCTCTTTTTTTTTTTTACCTGGATATTTAAGCCAGTGCAGAGTGGCCAGCACTGCAACCCTTGTGGCATTCTGCAGGTAGGCATGAGGCTCTGCACTGGGACACAGGAAAAGGATATAATTTAACAGTCTGGTGAAGCAGTTGCAGTCTTTCAAAATAAGGACATCTGAAGCACTACAGCCTATGAACTACTCAACATTTTGTGACACGTGAAGGAACCAATAAACTGCATCCTCTTTTCAAGCCAGGCTCAGGAACAACAGCATTTACTGCAACTTCTGTTTACTAGTTGTGTAAAAAATGTGATATGAAATTTACGCTGCTGATAGCACATTATTTACTGTTATTTGGAAGTTACCTTGCTTTATGAAGGTTCAGGTTTTCTTTCTTTAGCTTGGAAGATACTTTGGACATTATCTGTCTCTAAGGAAGTTAGAAACTAATGGCTTTTGCTCCATCCTTCACACAAATACTATGATGTTACTCCAGTGTCCCAGGATGAATAATATCAAATAAACCTCCTAGACTTTAAGATGCTTTTGCAGGAGGATAGGTCAGGTTTCTTGTGTGTGCCACTACTGATGATGTGCACGATGATGTGCCACAATAATAGAAACTGGGCTCAGTTTTGAATTTCCTCCTGGTGCTGATGGTTGGTGGCCCTGGAGGTTGGGTGGTTGCTTTGGAGTAGCTGAGAGAAACATTAATTCAACTCTGTCTCTGGTAAAGAGAATGCTTAATATTTGTGCTGAGTATTTTACTGATACATGCTTGTGTAAATTTTTAGATTTTTTTTTTTCTTAATGAAATCCCCATTAACTGTTTACAGCTATGTCAAATTTGTTACAAAACTTTCTAATCTCTGGGTCCTTCACAAGTCTTGAATTTTTTAAATATTTCATTAAAATTAACTTCTTCCTCTGATCAGTTCTATCATCATCTCATGTATTGGCATATTTATGATCAGTGAATGTTAAAGGGAGCATGAAGACACCCAAACAAATTCAAATTTTAATTTGAGTGAATACTTCTTGAATGTCTGACCTGGTGCTATTCAAAACCCCATGCTTCTGAATCAGAAGCGATAAACCCACAAGAGAGAGTTTTAGAAATAATCCCTGGACATCCTGTTCTTATTAGATGTGGGCTAAAACATGCTGACAGACTACAAACCTGCTGAAATATTATTCATTAAAAACGTTGACATTGACTCCAGTGTTACTGGGAGCACATCTTAGCTCTTTAAGGTTGACTATGAAAATGGGAGAAGACAGAAATATATATGGTGAAAAATGTTGAGAAAAGAAGCAGCGTTGACTGTGTGAAAGAGACACCCTGGGAAAGCAGCAGAGAAAAAGGAAAGAAAAAAAAAAATCCCAATTTTTTAAAATATGTCTCTTTAGGATTGAGCCTGCGCCAGACCTTGGACTTGGAGGCTGTTCTGTCCTTAATACATTGCACATGATTGTCTGTAGCTAGAAAAACATTTTTTGTGGTTTAAAAAAAATTGAATTATCCTCATATGAAATAAAACAAACTAAGAGTTTAAATGACAGAGTAAAAAGAGACCAAATTCATTTTGCAAGCCCTCTGAGAGTTTAAAAATCCCTTAGGTTCACAAAAACTCAAACTCCATAAGGTTCATATATCCCCAGAGTAGGATGTACAATGGAGTTACTTCCATCTACTTTAATTAAGTTTTCATCAGCCTCTTTCTATTTAGCTAACTTATTCTCAAGACATGTTTCTTTTAAGGGCAAGATCCAAAATACCCTGTTGACACTTCCTGTGCAATCCAGATAGAGGTTAGATAAGGAGAGAGGTCATAAAACCTGTGTAACTTTCAAAGCTACAAAATCATAGGCAGTTGAGTGTGTTGATGGGTGTTTATTTCAGCACCTATGCTGTGCTCCAGACTACAGAATCACAGAACATTAGGGTTTGGAAGGGACCTCAAAAGATCATCCAGTCCAACCCCCCTTCTAGAGCAGGATCACCTAAATCAGGTCACACAGGAACACGTCCAGGTGTGTTTTGAATGTCTTCAGAGAAAGAGACTCCACAACCTCTCTGGGCAGCCTGTTCCAGTGCTCCATCACCCTCACAGCAAAAAACTTTTTTCTTATGTTTAGCTGAAACCTCCTGTGCTCCAGCTTGTACCCATTACTCCTTATCCTGTCACTGGCTGTCACTGAGAATAGCCTGGCTTCATCCTCCTGACATTTGCCCTTTACAGATTTATAGACATTATTGAGGTCACCCCTCAGTCTCCTTTTCTCCAGGCTGAAAAGACCCAGCTCTCATCTTCTCCTCATAAGGCAGATGCTCCACTCCCTTAATCGCCTTAGTGTCTCTGCACTGGCCTCTCTCCGGTAGCTCTCTGTCTTTCTTGAACT
>VWZY01001545.1:307261-353004 GCA_013399075.1 Chloroceryle aenea | reverse complement strand
AAGCTTTGCTGAAGTCAAGATACACCACATCCACTGCCGTCCCCTCATCTATCCATCTTGTTGTGCCATCGTAAAAGGCTATAACATTAGTCAAGCATGACTTCCCTTTGTTGAATCCATGCTGACTACTTGTGATAAGCTTCCTTTCCTCAACATGCTTTGAGATGGCGGCAAGAACAAGCTGTTCCATCACCTTTCCAAAAATGGAGAGGAGGCTGACAGGCCTATAGATACCCGAGTCCTCCTTCTTGCCCTTTTTGAAGATTTGGATGACATTTCCCTTCCTCCAGTCCTTAGGCACCTCTCCTGTTCTCCAGGACCTCTCGAAGATTATGGAGAGTGGCTTAGCAATGACCTCCGCCATCTCCCTCAGCACTTGTGGGTGCATCCCATCAGGGCCCATGGACTTTTGTCTGTGTAGTTTGCTTAACTGCTCTCTAACACAATCCTTCTCAACTGAGACAAAATCTTCCTTCCTCCAGAATTCCTCTGTGCTCTTATAGGACTGGTACCCCTGGGAGCTGACCTTAGCAGTAAAGACCAATGCAAAGATAGCACTCAGTAATTCCACCTTCTCTCTATCCTCAGTCACCCCGGCACCCACTTCATTCAGCAGCGGGCCCACATTTCCTCTAGACTTCTGTTTACCTCCAATGTACTTGAAAGAGCCTTTCTTGTTGTCCTTGACCTCCCTCGCCAGGTTTAGCTCTAAGGAGGCCTTAGCTTTCCTTGTTACATCCCTGCATCCTCTGACAACCTCTCTGTATTCTTCCCAAGTGGTCAGCCCCTCCTTCCATGTTCTATATACTTCCTTCTTCCACCTAAGTTTATTCATTATCTCCCTGCCCAACATGCAGGTCTCCTAGCTCTCTTATTTGATTTCTTACTCTTTGGGATGGTCTGATCATGAGCTTGGAGGAAAAGATGCTCGAATATTAGCCAGATTGTTTGGGTCCCCTTTCCATATAAAGACCTGTCCCTTGGGACTTTTTCAAGCAGTTCCCCAAAGAGGCCATAGTTAGCCCTTCTGAAGTCCAGGGTAGTGATCTGGCTTGTGGCCCCATCTCTGTTGCATGTGATTCTGAACTCCACCATTTGCCTTTTAAGATCTGCATCTTGACTTTTTTGAAGTATTTAGTGTGTCTAAGCCACAAAGAGAGTGGCCCTTAGTGTATTCCTTAAAGAAATGATTTCCTATTGGCTGCTTCTCGATAACTGCTCACTGAACAGGGGTTTTTAGCTTCCTCAGGAACACCATTCCCCACTGTATATGAAGCCCCCAGACAACCCCTTGGGGCTGCTCTCAATCCCTTCATCCCACAGCCTGTATTGATAGCAAGGGTTGTCCCAAGCCATGTGCAGATCCTTGTATTTGGCTTTGTTGAACCTCATGAGGTTCACATGTGCCCATTTCTTGAGCTTGTGAGCTGTAGCACTAAGCTTGGTGTCATCTGCAGATTTGCCACTGTCTACGTTGTTGATGAAGACATGAAACAGTACCAGTCCCAATACAGGCCCCTGAGGGATACCACTCATCTCTGATGGTGTTTCAAGGATTCAGGTTAGGCTTAGGTGTTTAATAACCACTTATATCTAACTTAGATGCCTAAGATCTCATGAGAGACTANCATCCCTGCATCCTCTGACAACCTCTCTGTATTCTTCCCAAGTGGTCAGCCCCTCCTGCCATGGTCTATATACTTCCTTCTTCCACCTAAGTTTATTCATTATCTCCCTGCCCAACATGCAGGTCTCCTAGCTCTCTTATTTGATTTCTTACTCTTTGGGATGGTCTGATCATGAGCTTGGAGGAAAAGATGCTCGAATATTAGCCAGATTGTTTGGGTCCCCTTTCCATATAAAGACCTGTCCCTTGGGACTTTTTCAAGCAGTTCCCCAAAGAGGCCATAGTTAGCCCTTCTGAAGTCCAGGGTAGTGATCTGGCTTGTGGCCCCATCTCTGTTGCATGTGATTCTGAACTCCACCATTTGCCTTTTAAGATCTGCATCTTGACTTTTTTGAAGTATTTAGTGTGTCTAAGCCACAAAGAGAGTGGCCCTTAGTGTATTCCTTAAAGAAATGATTTCCTATTGGCTGCTTCTCGATAACTGCTCACTGAGCAGGGGTTTTTAGCTTCCTCAGGAACACCATTCCCCACTGTATATGAAGCCCCCAGACAACCCCTTGGGGCTGCTCTCAATCCCTTCATCCCACAGCCTGTATTGATAGCAAGGGTTGTCCCAAGCCATGTGCAGATCCTTGTATTTGGCTTTGTTGAACCTCATGAGGTTCACATGTGCCCATTTCTTGAGCTTGTGAGCTGTAGCACTAAGCTTGGTGTCATCTGCAGATTTGCCACTGTCTACGTTGTTGATGAAGACATGAAACAGTACCAGTCCCAATACAGGCCCCTGAGGGATACCACTCATCTCTGATGGTGTTTCAAGGATTCAGGTTAGGCTTAGGTGTTTAATAACCACTTATATCTAACTTAGATGCCTAAGATCTCATGAGAGACTATTTCTTAGCTTCCTTACACCTCAGTAATTCTTTCTTCCACAAGCAGTTGTCCAGCTGAAGTGGGTACATGAACACAAGAAGAGTAGTTATGCTAAGACACTGAGACTGAGTAAGTGCACAAGGTTAACCACATCTGCATTATGTATTACGATATTGCACAGAAAGCTGTTGAGCAGCTATTGCATCATCATAGTTGCCTACATCATACAGCAATTTCAATCCAGATAAGAGGTCAATAATGTCCTAGGTGTCTAATGTGGACTTACAAGGAGACAGCTATTACACTAAGGAACTATGTCTATGGGTTCACAAATATGGTATTTCTGTTATCTTTGCTTCACATATGGACTTGGGGCCTAGAGGGATTTTGATTTATCTAAGCCAAGGTCATTCAGAAAGTGATTGAACTAAGAAGTGACAGCTGTTGTTTTGCATCCCAGTATCATAACTACACACTAAATTTTTATTTTTTTTTAGATTTTTTTTCCTTTTCATTATTTGCATATTTTGGAAATGTTGTGATCATGGTTCTTATACTATCTACTCTCCTCCTGAGAAAAAAGCAAGTCCCTTGTAGGGAACACAGAGGAAGGTATTGATGATTCATGGAACTGGTGACAATAATCTTTCTTTCAGTGACTTTTTTTCCTTCTAAGCATCTCCAAATCTTACTTCTCTCTATAGAACAGTATTTCAAAATAATGGGTGAGTCATTATCTCTCTGTGAGCAGAAAAGGCTGTCTGGTTTTCATTTGAAGAAGAAGTAAGTCATCTTTCACATCCTTACTTGGGGACAGCTGGTGTAAAATCTAGATGATTAAAGTTGGAAATTAACTGGAACAGAGATATTCAGTTTATAAATACATAAATAGAACACTAAGGCTGGGATTCATACCCGCAGATAACAGAAGATTCAGCTCTGTGTTTGTTGTGAAATTTCTACTCAAGTAGGCAAAACAACTTTCTGGACAAGTGTTTGTAATGTAACTATTGAGTTAATTAGGGCAAAATAACTTACTGAAGTAGTATTAGTGAAAGGATGTGTCAGGTTTTGTTGGTTTAGGTCTTTGCTTACATATGGGTAGAAACAAGAAAGGGATGGAGGGAGTAGAATACACCTTCATATTTTTCAGAAGACGGGATGTAATGTTTTAATGTGATTAATGATTTAAAGGTTTCATGACCCAGAACTGTCTCAGCAAGAGCAAGCCACCTCTGGCTAGGAGGGTCCTCAGGGGGGTCAAAACAGGCTGGAGCTGCATGGGTACTGGTGCTGTTGCCCACTGAGGTCTCATGTGATGTCTGTCAAAGGAAACATTTCAGATGGGACTCATGTCTAGATCTGTGCAATCAAGCACATTATGTTAGTGTAATGTTGCTGATTTCTCTGAGGAGGCTCTGGTACATGTGGAAGGACACTGTATCCCTTCCATGGTGTGTTGCTTCTCTGTCCACTTGGTATCAGGAGTGAGAGTGGCAGTGGTGATGGCTGGGAGACAGTTCAAGGAGTATAGTCCCACATGGGAGCTCCCTCTTCTGTGTATGCAATGGAATAGGGGCTAAAATTGCATGGCAAGGCAGAAAATAAGAAGCTCATTTCTCACTGGGGGAAACTAAGAAGGGAGGAGCATGAGAGTTTGTCTCTGAATTTGCCTATTTCAGTTTGCAGACAATGAGTTGTAAGAGTGTTTGGATGAGGTTTTCCTTACAAATGAAGAAAGACTCTTCTGTAACCATGCTCTATTACCTGTACAATAACAGCACTTTGTTCTGTATAGCTGTTTGAAATGACTAGAACTGTTGTTGAAAAATGAAATTAAAAAGATCACTAAATTTACTGCATAACATTCAGATCAATATACCTTTCTACAAACAGAATAGCAGATGCTGCTCTGCTTCATAGCAACCAATTGATCAATGGCTACTGATAGGTTATAGCACCAGCTAGAGTTGCAAAAATGCCAAGGAAATACTTTTTTTTGAAATATCATCATGAAATTCCATCTAGAATGGATTCCCCATGGGGCATCTTAAGCTAGAAGTCGAGAGATACCTAGAAGTAGCTTTAAACAATGAGCCAGAAAAACAAAACAAAAAAAACCCCAAACAAACAAAAAACCCAAACAAACAAAAAACCAAACCAAAAAACCCCCAAGAACTGGTTTGTATTTCATGTAGGGAAAAATAATTATTTTTCCAAGTACACATAATTTCCAGTAACATCCATATCAGCAAGGTAAACACTGTAACTACTTTGCTGTGTGAAAGTGATTATTTATTATGGCCTGTGTGAGCCTTCTTTTGACCATATGTACAGAATAAGGAATTCTGCTCTCAAAGCCTTAAAAGCTCTGCTGCTCACAAAAATCACTTCCTTTTTTGAACTATTGCCTCTTTATCCTCTTTTGAGTGACTAGTGTTAACATCATCATCCACATGTATTCATGAACAGGAGCTTTTAATATCAGCTTTCCTGCATGGAGTAGCTGTGCATGAACACACAGTTGCTGTCAACTTAGAAGATGGTGAAACGACTGCTACCCAAAGTGTCCTACCATTTACTCTTTTCTGGTGTGTATTCACATAAATGGGTTTTGCAACTTTCTCTATTTAATAATGTGTAAGCAGTTACATCCTGCTATTGAAATTATTTTTTGCTTAATATTGAATGAATATAATATACCTTATACATATTAATATAATATGCATTATACATAGGTACTAATGCTTGTTGTTAACTACTGTTTTTCAAAAAGCAAAAAAAGAAAAGGGGCTTAACAAGTTATATAATTCTTGATGTCTGCTTTGAGCACTGTAACCCGCTAGAGTCAAAATAGAAACCTGTGTGGTTATTCTTACAAAATAAAGAAGTAGAGCTACCAAAAATATGTTTGAACACAGGGAAGGATATATAATCAAAACATATGCTCAGCTATATTAGAAAAAACAAACAAACCAAACAAGCTGGCTTGAACTTAATGGTACGTTCATATATGAAGCGAGAAATATTTTACTCCTGAAGACATTTACCAAATTCTATTTTATAGAACACAGAGTTTTGATAACTTAAATAGTACTGTTCATTGGTTGGATTGATTTATTTTCCTTATGCTCAAAACTATCATTAGGATGGTTTGTGAGTAACGTCCTTTTGAATATATTTTTCATTCTTGTGTCTGCAAAATAAGAGTTGGTTTTTATTTATGCAAGAAGCCTAATCAAAATAGTGCATAATGTATTTCTGAAGCAGATAAGGATGTAATATTTTTGGAAGCAATTGTATGTTTATTAAACAATGATTTGCCTTTAGATTTGTGCTTAAGCATCTCTTATTTTCATCTTATTTTCCAAAGGCACTTCATTACAATGCTGATTATTTTATTGCTACTGGAGCCTTAAAAAACCCCTGTTATTTATAAATAGAAATTTAATATGGGTTATAGTTGTGAACAAAATTAAAAATAAACCCTCATTAGATTATGGAATCTCATAACAAATTACTAAAATCACTTGTGATCTTATGAATTAACTATGTTTTCATCTGAGGCAACTGGGAAACAGCAAAGGCAAGATAGCTTGTTTTTCTACTGCACCCCATTTGCAGGCAACAGTACTGCAGACGAATATGCAGTAAAAAGAAACAAAGTCTGAAAGTTAATACCCCAGGCGCCGAACACATGTCTGTGAAAGAGGAATGCAAGCAGACATTTCTATGTGCAGTAGATTAATTCCTAATGGGCTCTTTCTTTTTTACAAAGGTCAAATTATTGGATGGAACAGAATCCAATCTCATGCAATGTATTACCTGCCTTGGTGTGTGTAGAGTAATGGCATAGCTGTGTTCCCTTGCTATAGGTTTAATAAGTGATTAATATTTCCGCTGGTGAGACATGGGCAACTCAACAGGTCAATCCTATCAAAGCTGTCTGTGTAAAAATCTGTCTTTTTATTTGCCAAAATATTCTCTCTCAGCTGCAAAGTGCTGGGTGTCCCCATAACATGAGAGGAATGGGATGCTGAGGAGCATGCCTATGCAGATAATCTCATACTCTGTCTGACATTTTCCTCCATGTGGTGCTTTATTTTTCCATCTCCTGCTTCCCATTTTAATTGCTAATGATGTGATGGAAAACATCATGATGATAATTCTACCAGCTGAAACCAGGGCATGACATAGTCATAGGCTATGAAATCAATGCAAGCCTTGCCATAGCATCTGGTGAACTCAGGCTCAGGTTTTGCCCTGGGAGAAGCTGAGGCTGGGCAGAGGCAGTGGAAGGGTCACAAGAATGTGCCCAGGCCCTGGCAGAGACCAGAGTCACTTTGTAGATGTCCTCCCTACTCCTGAATAAATGCACAAATTCCTGCCAGCTGCAGAGGCCGTTTCCCGTCATGGTCGGATCTCCAGCAGAGACCACTATCCTACATCCCTTAGAGCCACTGAACAACTGAGGAAATGCAGCAGCTTTTTCATGTTGTCACCCACAGCTGAACTTACAGAAGAATCTGAGAGGTTAAAAACAATAAGCAAGTCCCTGAGTCTTTGACTCTTTTGGGACACGTTTTCTTTCTTCCTTGGTGCTCTTAATTTAGATTTTAGGCTAGTTTATACTGAGGTTTTCATATACAAACAAACAACTGTGAAGCTTATAACTGTGCAGGACTGCAGTTTGCAGTTCTGATTTGTCAACATTCCTCTCTGTTTCAAAAGTAATTTTTCTCAACTAAGAACGAAAAAAAAAAAGCCATAAAGCCAAACTTATGCATGATTTAAACTGTAGTTAACAGGTAGTGTAATAGTACTAGATTAAGTTTTGTCAAGGGGCGCTATGTGGAAGAAGAATAATTGAACCTGGAATTTCTCATTGACTTTGTTATCCAAATATTTGACAAAAATAAAAATTGGTCTGTAGATAAGAAAGTAATTTTTTTCCAAGAAGGATAGTAGTAGGATAGAGTGTGAATTTGTGTTTCAGTGATCCTTTATGACTAGATTTCCATACAAATATATAATCAGTATATACAGTTTGTGACTAGAATGGTTTGAATATTACAGATTTCACATAACTGTGATTATTCTTTTTCCTCAGATTTTTCCTCTAACCTTTTTAGAACTGAGAATACTAAATGATGAATGTAACATTTTATGAAGGTGATTCTTGTTGGAAATACAGTGTTTTGTACCACCTAGTGAGAATACAAGTTGTGAAGAGTATATCATAAAGATACAATCATACTAGAGAGTTTGAGTCACCTGAGCGTTGTTGACTCAGATGGTACCATTGACTGTGAAAATTTTAAGGAAGGAGGAGGTAAACAGTTCTGGAATTTATACCTGATAGTTTTTTCTCCCTTTGGGAAAGAGTGAGGTTTGTGTTTTACAAAGGTGCAGGATGTGAAATCTCCAGATGCTCAGAAAGATGTATTTCAGTGATGCATAATGAAATCCGATGGGTGGAAATGCCCTTCAAAGGCTATTTCCTTCCCTTGAACAACAAATGCTGTCATCAGCTATTTTTGATTAGCCTGTGAATTATGGTCCTGTCAAGGCAATGGTTTAGTTACAAATGTACCATCCAGCCTAGGAATAGACATGTAATCACGAGCAAAACTTGGCCACCTGTGATGGCATAGGGTTGTCCACATGGTCTGTCATAAAATGCTGGGTCAAGACTCGTCTCTGTAGGACATTCCTGAGTCCATGATATTGGCTGTGGTTGCAATGCTTTTGTTGCTAAGAAGAAACTTAGTAACTCCTAGAATGCACAGTTTGGAAATGTGGGCAAACTGGAAATGACCGATACTCAATCAGTAGTAAAAAAACATTCACTGTTTTTTCTTGGCTACCCTATATGTATATTTAGAGAGAGCAAGCAAAATATTTTGGTGAAGCAATTCAGTATACTATGGTGAAGTTGTTCTAGAAAAAAAAAATTACACTAGTCTGTAAAAAAGTAGAAAACAAACATAGGAACAACAGATTTGAAACAAATCTGGTTCATAAGTTTTACCTCCAAATGAGACTATTCACTACAAGATATTTGTATTTCTTTAGTGATACAATAGGTAGGATGTTAGCATTCTTACTTCCACTATTCTTAATTCTCAGTGAAGCAGTCTAAACAGTTTAATTCCTTGCTGTTTACACTTTTCCAATATTTTGTAATAGTTACAATTTTTTCCTTTTACCCTCAGGCTATGTGTTAACCTCTTTACTCTCTCAACATTCATTAGTCTTTGTAGCTCTTTATCTCCACTGTTGTTCTTTGTTGAATTCCTTCCAATTTGGGGCTGTCATTCCAGTATTCTTGTATCCAGATATGTGCTTTGAGTCATACAAGAAAGATCAGTGTATCCTAGTTCTGTACCAAGAATACTGAATTATAAATTTTTAGGATTGTAACATTTTGATATTCAGCTTCAACTCAGTCTTTTCTAGTAAGGCTGCTCTTTCTCAAAGAGTTTAGGGTTATTATTTTCTATATGCATTCTTTTTTCTATCTTGTTTTCCATCAGTATTTTTTATCTCCTGGTTTTCACTGATTCAGTTTTGATATTTATCTAGTGTCATGCTCATCACTAGAAAAGCAGCCTCCTTTGGACAACACAATTGCAAGATCTAGACTTTGCATCATTTCCAAAGAGAAATCATGTACTACTTACTACTTTCTTCCATGTTTTAAGTTAAGAAACTTAATGAAAATGAGTTTTCCACAGATCTGTGGGACATTCACAAACCACCTCCAAATTCAGTGTATAACTTTATAGTGCTTCCTGGTCTTTCAGGAGGTTTGCTGCCTGTAGTCAACCCAAAACTAAAACTGTAACACAAGTTAGGAAAGAAAGAAAAGAGACAACTGCTGCCAACTCTGCCTAGACTCCTTTTCAAGGATCTGGAGGTGACAGACTCTAATACCTGTCAGAGCCATCACCTGCAGACTGACTCTGCCCTTCCAAGCTGATGAAAAGCAACCCAAAAATTCCATCTGGGATACCTCCTAGCAGTTGTGCCAGCACTGCCTTTGATGAAGCACTCCTCTGCTGTCAGTCCCGCTACAATAATAAAGCTGTTAACTGTCATGGGGAAGCCATAAGCATGGGACTCAACTTTCCCTTGGAGTTACAGCTATGTGATGAAATGTGCTGCCACAAGATGTAGGGCTGGCCAAGAACCTCCTTACTCTCAGGGCTAAATGCAAGACTCTTTCCTTTGATTTAGTACTTGCCTAAGACTCTCATATACAACAAACAAGTTATTTATTCTAGTAGCTGGAAGGGGAGAAAGAGGATTTGTGTATTTTAAGTATTTTGGTTGTACTTTACTATTATGGTTGTGTGGGGTTTGTGCTTACCTAAACGACCAGAAATATTCCAAAATACCTTGGTTAACCAAGCAGTTTAGTTAACACTTCAAGGAAGGTTTAATATAACTCACCGTTTTTGAGCAAACATCTTTTTCTACAAATCAAAAGACCCAGCTGAGTTCATCAGCCGATAGAAAAGAGTACACAGGGCCAAAATCTCAGGATTATGAACCATGTCATCCACAAGGAAGCACAGTGCATGAGGCTGTAGGGTTAATTACCCATCTCCTCTCTGCTCCCTCCCATCAGTACCCACTGAGTACTTCTCCGTGGCTGCAGGTTAGGGCACACACCTGAACATGGAGGGCTCCAGACTTATGTGGGGAGAGCAGATGTAAGGACGGAGATGTGACTCACATCTGTAGGGCTGTTTTCTAATGTCCTGATTTTGACTTTGTTGTCAAAAATAAGAATGATGCAACTGCTCAGAAATGTTGAAGCAAAAAAACCTCTGCCTTTAAAAGTAATTGCTTCCTCCCTTTGTAAACTACCTGCTCTTTAAGCACTACGAATCACTGTAATTAATCCTTAATTCAAGTTGCTGTATCTATGTTACATTGTTATGTTTACTTAGATGTAAAATGTATTATTCTTTACATGGGAATGGCATCAATCCACACAGTCTCTCTAACAGGTACAGGCAGCTCTAAACTAAACCATTAGGTGGAGTGTTAAAAAGCTAGTAAGGTGCCAATATGTTAATTAATTAATCACAGGCATGTTTCAAAGCATTCTTCATACCTCAGGTGGGGCTCCTGGGCTATTATGAAATGCCAAACTTCCCTTGGGGCTTTGAGGATTGTACTTCTAAATTCCTCAGAAGTTCAGGGAAGGAAAAGGGTATGTTTTTGGTGTGAGTCACTGAAGTAAGGTTGGAGATAAAGGTTTCTTATTTTGTTTTATATAGGGGGAAGGGCAGTAATCAGCTAGCAAGCATTACAGGAAAGAAATAGGTGGAGAGCAAAGAATAGTTTTTTAAATGCATTTAATTTTTTTGTTTGTTTTGTTTAATTTTCCCGAATTTGCTTCATTTTAAGTTCAGTTGTCTTGTGTACATCAACCAGCCTTTTGCTCAAGTTCTAGGGAGAAACCCATTTGTACTGGCTCCTTGTGCAGTAAAGAGTAAGTGAATATAAGCAACTTCTACTGTTCAGTACTAAGAACTTAAACCCATTGCATTTTCTCCCCTGTTTTTGCAAACAAAGCATTCTTGTTTTCTTTTAGCTTTTCGTATGTGAGCCTTTGTTTGTGGTTTTTTTTGTTTGATTTTTTTTTTTTTTTATAGTTGTCGAAGAGGAGATGCCTGTCTAATAACTTCATTCCATTTCAGTGGAGTTATAGGAAATTCCTATTATTTTGTAAGGTTATGTGTTGGAGAAGTGTAATCCACCAAAGGAAGTTCCTGCAATCTGTGGCTGTCTAGTCAAACCTGTGCTATCAGCACAAAGCACAAGATGACATCTGAAAGGCATCCTTAGTGACGCTTAGTTAGACTGGCACCTAAAAAGGACCATGCCAGCCAGAGACTGGAGTGTGTCAGAGACCTGGAAAGACCTCTCAGCAGGACTAAGCTGAGAAAACATGGCTAGGGATGTCTGCATGCAGATGGTGATCCACACTGTCACCCACCGTCTCATCCTAGCCTCTCACACCAGATGAAAAAAGCAAGTTGTGGGCCACCTGCTCTGCCTAAAACTTTCACTTGAATTGTCAGGAAGAGTAAGTGTAATGGAATTTTTTCAAGGGGTTGGGCAACTCTGTTTATATCTGACTCACATTGCATGTACATTCATGAAATGTAAAGCAATTCCTGGATTAGATACAGAAGAGAAGTGCCTCACATGTCAGAACAAAGCTAGTACTATATGGCATGTTAGTGCTGAGGGAAGGTCACTCAGTTTCGAATTTTTTCAAATTACCATTCCCACTAGGTATCTCATGCTTTACCTGCGGCAAAGTTGTGTAACACCCTGGGAACGCGTTTGTGTTTTCCCAGCGAAGGTGCAGAGGAGAGACAACATTCAGAGAACCCCTCCTAAGTCCTGCACAACTCAGCCTGGAATATGTTCAGGCAGGACTTTGGGAGTGCATCCAGTACTGAACAGATATCACTGATGAAGTGAAAAGATATCCAAATAGTTGTTCTCTTTACCCTGATTCAAAGAGTTCTCAGTCCACTGGAGAAATGAGAAAAGCAGGAGAAGTTTCTCCTCTTTTGGAAACTTCACAAAACCTTCCTAGAATGAGGTCTTTGAGACCCACTGTGCAGTTAAAGTGTTTTGTGAAAGGTGCCTTGTTTCTGAAGAAAAAAGCCTTCAACAGAACTTCACCTATTTTAGTTGAATTCTTCTAAGATTTCAGTTGATGATTAAAAAATATACAGTCAGGAAAGGGGGGGAAAATTCACATGAATGCTGGCGTAAAACAAGAACAACCTTTCACCTGGATTTGTTCTGCAATAATCATGGGAATACAGTCATAGATTCAAACAAATATGGAAAGGGAGTGGCTTACTCAAAGCCTTATAAATAAAGTACAAAGGTATCACAATGGAATCTTAAAACTTGGTAGAGTATTTGGTAACCAGGAAAGATTTGGCAAGGATCTTATTTACTGGAATCTACTGAATCTACTGGATTCAGATGTTTTTAGCTACTAGTTTGTTGCTTTCAGCTGAAATGGCTAAATGCAAACTCAAAAGACAACTCTTGTAAACTTCAAAATTGATGAGTATTACTGTGTATTCTTCTTGAGTGCGGTGGGAGAATATCTTGGATTAACATGTTAAACAAATAGTCTAATAAAGTAGTTGTCCTATTTTAATTTTTTTTCCCCCTGTTATGCTGGTTGCAAAACAAGTGTAAAACAAATACAGGTCTGTCAAGAACTCGGGAGTTAAATAAGTTAAATAGAAGGAAGGGATGAAAAAAACCCCCACAACTGCTTTATGTAGGCAAGTTTTGACTTTTAATAATGTGTTTTATTTAACTTTTCCGGAGCTATGCTTCCAAGTGGCCCTTAATTTACAAAGCTGTCATGCCCTTGAATACAGTGGAACAGCTTGTTTTGAAAGAAACTACAGAACAGAACTTAGTTTTATGTTACTGGAAAGATGTGTGCTTTCTTTCACTATCATCAGGCAATCAGAGTTTCTATGGACCTGGTGTTAACAGAGTTATAACAGCATGAAACTTGAATAATCTGGTGGTGAATGAGCCTGCAGGTTTTGGGGGGGATCATGTGCTTTGGAACAGAATGATGTTTGGTAGCCAAGGAAGATCCTGCCACTATATATGGTTACTACTTTCTTCATGTTCATTCAAGAAGAGCCACACCTTAGATGCTTTGTGGCTTGACACTGCAGGGTGATAACTGACTGTCACTTTGCTGTGTATGTGGGCTGAGCACTCTAATATAATACTCTGAGTTGGACATGCCTGTTTGCATGTTGCAGCTTGTATTGTTTTTGTTTCAAGCTTATGATCACACATAAGAACTGAATTTCTGCATCCCTGCCCATTGGCATTGATGGACTGGAGTTTCTCAGAAACCACCTCTGAATAATTCTGGAAGGATTTCTATCTGCAGCACAACAACTTATTTACCTTAGTAAATAGTCTGTCTTTATGACTAATTCATATCTTTACCTGTTACTTAAATCTTTATGCTTTCTTTGCATTGATAAGGACAGGGAGATCAGAAGTTCCCTGATAGCCAATGGGAAATACCCAGTACTATAGCAGAGTCCAGGATTAACCTGTTTTTGCTAAGCACAGACAGAAAAGCAGACAGATGAATTAAGTGGAAAAGAGGAACAGAGGCTATAGCTCTTTCAGGAAATGAATTATTATGTAGTAATTTACTTTTAAAGCTTAATTATATTCATTAGATATTACATAGATATCTACATTTCTCTTCAAAACTGGCCTCGAGGACATAAGTTGCTGCCATTTTGGTCTCACTTGACTATTTGCCTGTGCAAAACAGACATGGGATCCTGCCCGCCCCAGCAGGCACACTCTGTCTGTTCCTGAGCTGGAGCTTTATTTTTCACATGGGCCATTGATGATGACTTCAAAAGACAGCCTATATTCACCTGTCATACCTCTGACATTGATTACAGGATGACTGCAAAGAGGAAACAGAAGGCTTTTCTTCCATTTTGCAGCTCCCTCCTTACTGTCTGATATTCCTTCCTGCACTTGGTCTAACAAAAATCCAGCAACGGTGCTTTGTTGCTGAGATGGACTCTGATTCCATCTTCTCAGTGTGTGGTGAAGTGCGGCAGTAGAGCAAGCCTTGGAAATAGCAGTCTTCTGCCTCTGAGGTCAGGGGTCAGAAAATCTGTGTTTAAAATGATGGGTGTAACATTCCAGAAAAGCTTGATTTTACTGCAGTGCCAGCCCTGCAGAGAGCAGCATAAGAAGATGGACTACTTCTCTGGGTAACATTTCAAGTGACTTCTTGCACTAGTTTAACTAACAAGACACAGAATCAGACTAGATCCCATGCAAAGTAAATCTTGAAATACTTACACCGTGGTGGATGCCTTCTCAGGTAGTGACTCTCTTGCTCTACAAATCTGTCTCTGTTGGGACGCAGGACTCACAGGCAGAGATCTTCCCACTGTTGTGTCTCTACACATTTTTTGCAGTTCCCTTCCAGTATTTCCAGATTGCTCCTTGTGTTCACAGAATCAACATCAAGCAAGCTTTTGCCCTTCTGCTCCATGGGACGTTTCCATCCTCCCTGAATGTGCCTTGGGATGCCTACATTATGCTTTGACAGGTGCACTGCCACAGTCAAACTACCCACCTGCTGCTGTCCCTGGAATTAGTGAGTATTTTTCAAATCCTTCTTCAAAATCTGATTTCTTTACAGTTTTGTTCCACTATCACTTTCCATCTGTGAGCAAGCTAGCTCTGAAAATAAGAGGAAACGAGAAGCAGAACACAGGATGGCCAAAAAGCCATAGGCCTGGCATCTGCATTGTCTGTAAAGAATTCAGAAGCAAAAGACGAAGGCTGTCCTCTTAAGAATTTTTCTATCTCCTGTTCACAGTATTCATCAGCCATGAGGTCTGCTCTCTCAGCTGGGTGGAGGTTTTCATAACTTTCTTTTTTTCTAATATGTGTATTAATGTTAAAAAGAGTTAATTTAAAAACAGGATACAACACATTGGGCTGAGGTCTCTGTTAGCCAATATACACACAGAAGGGTGTGTACGCGATTCCCACTGTCCTGCATGACCAGAGTTTACATATTTTTACCGATGGAAAAGCAGCCAACCCAGTGATGTTGAAGGTGACTGGGACTTAGTTTTTACTCCTGAAAACACTGGGGTGTATTTAACCTTATGCATGGGAGTGGTGTGGGTATATGTTGTCTACATATACGCTTCGGGACTTTTAGGGGAACAAGGTGCTTAGCTAGTTAAGGACAAGCATGTGCACACAGAGCAAGAATGATTAAACTTGGCTGCACAAAGGCCTCCTCCCTCCCCTTGTCCTTCTCCCCCCCATCTTTTCTCCAAAAGTGCATTAAACAACTTCCAAAGTGACTAACATGCTCTGGGGATTGTAATTATTTGAGTTCTCTATACTTCCCAAGTTCTGGAGGCAATTATCATTTGGCCTTATCCTTCAAAGTGTGCTTGCTGAGTGTGGGGCTCTTATAACTGCGTGCCTCTGAGATATTCCTTACATAACTCCCAAGTTATGAAAATGTAGTTTAATTTTTACAGACGATGAGATTGTTTGGTCTATTGTTTCCTGTTAAATTCACCGCACCAAATTCCATCTCATGGGAACTGAAGTCAGTCAGTAACTGAGATGAGGATTTAGGCCATTCTTTTCTGACAAAATTGGGACATTTCACATATTTGATAGTGCATCTGTTAAAGGGACAAATTCCTGTGCATTGTGCCAGCCAACTTTTCTGTACTAAAATCTTTTATTAAATGTGCTAGGGTTCCCATTCAAATTTGTCAAGTAATTTAACAGAAAGAAATATATGCTTTTTTTTTTTTCCCTTTGGTAGTGATTGATCTTGTCTTTTGATGCCATGCCCATTGTGCTACAATGCATCTGGAAAACAGCCTGTGATTTTTCTTAAGGCAGGAAATAGTATTTATGGCTGCACAATAATGTTTTACAGTGTATATGATCAAAAGATTACCAGCTTCATTTTCAAATCAAGTCCAAACAATAACAGAAGCTGTCAAGGTACTGTGCTTTGTTTCACAGTTTCTCAGGAATAAGCCTGAAATTCTGCCTTCATTAGATGTATTTTCCACACTGCATGCTTCGGGGTGTGAACAGATATGCTACAGCATGAGAAAGCACAAAAAAAAAAATAAAATGAAATGAGTACAGCTGTGAAATACATCTGTAATGAACAGCTTTAATTGATGGAAGTCTGCCTGTATGTTGCCTGAGAAGAAGCCATATATTGAGCAAGGGTGAGCAGGAATACTTGCACTTCCTTTAATCATAAGTTCTATAGTTTCCAGGTAGCTGAATTCAGTATGGATAGTCAAGCAGCAACTTTTTCTTACAATATGTGATTAAAGAGTGGAGCTCATTGCCACTATGTACTTTAGAAAATAATGGATATCAAGATTCAACAATACACGTGAATGTTCAGGTAAGCAGCAGTAGCCTGTGAAATGATAGCAATGAATGCTAAAAAAACCCTCAGGCTGTGAAGTAACTTACAGTTCTTTATGGTTAGGATAACTTCAATGGGAAGCAGAATCTTTATGTCAGTCTTGTGTATCTTTTTTTTCCTTAACATATTTATTGGTGATACTACTTTGGGATAATGAAGTAGCTGGAGTAAAGATCTTGACACATTCAGTGTTTTATTTTCATTTTCCTTTCCCTTCCATCTACAGAAATGTGTCATTTTGATTCTGCTGAGAGGAGAGGTCTGTGCAGGCTTCAGAAAAAAGCATAATTTATTGGTGCAGCTTCTGAGGGGTGAAGCTAAATGAATATCTCTTGCCAGGATGCAAGAAAAACAACATTAACTCTCACCTTTCAGGCTTTCTTACTGGCAGTAAAGATCTACAACTAAACCACATGCCATATGGGTTTGATTAAAGCCCCTTGAAACACAGTCTAGCTGTTCTAAAAGGAGTTTGGTTTCTTTTCTCTTATTTTCTTCATAATATAGTCTTTACAGTCTTGGAGCAATCTTTAAGATATTGATATTGTTTAACATCAGTAGCTGTCTGATGATGGATGCCAGGCAGAGGCCATTCCAGTTATGAGATCTTTGGGAAGCCAAGCAACCAAAGTACGCAAGAGTCCCCTTCCTCCGTGGTCCCACAGGGACAGGAACATGTTCTGCAACTGCTGTGGCTACTCTTTTCCCTTGTAGCAGGAGGGAAGATGAAACAGCGCACAGAAACTAGGAGTCATATTGTCTGTCACTGACTTCAGCTGGCCACAGCCACCACTCATATTGTGTGACTGTCATACAGCATGTGCAGGCACAAGTAGGAGCTCATCTCTGTGATGTGATACCTGTCAGAAAGGAATGAGCATCCACACAGGTTTTTCCTTCACTCCTCCTGGGGCTTATACCCCTGGGAGTTGGGCATAGAGTAAAATAAAGAGTAATCTAATAGAGTAAAAGACTAAATAATAAAGTAAATAAAGAGTAAATAGAGTGAAAAAGGTGGAAACGTGTTTTCCATGTGGGACTGTAGAGCTTACCAGTTGTGCTGTGCAGGGAGACTGACTTGGTCTGATTGTTACGGTGACGTAGGGTGTCCGGAGTACTCCAGAACCCTTGCAGAAATGAGCATGTCATTTGGGTGGAAGTTGTCTGAAGTATTCTGAAACCTGATGATTGCAAAAGCCACCTTTACCTTAGAACAAATATGAAAAGGCTGAGAAGGTAGAAGCTGATAGCCATACATGAAAGGTCACCTGGGACATGAGCTGTATCACTGCAAGAATTACAGAAGGGGCTAGAAGTGAGGAATAGGGTATGTCTGGGTGTGGGCTGGATAAAACACTGTGTAGGCAGTGCAGCCAGGTTACCGCAAAAGCAGGCAGAGACCTCTTAGATAAAGCCAAGAATGGTGAAATGAGCTTCAGTAAAGGAGCCCTGAGAGGAGGAAAAAAATAACAAGAGAAAAGGTCATGGTTTTTGGGTGAAGTGCTGGCTGGTGAATAAAAGACTTGGAATAAAGAGCAAAGAAATTCCTTCATGCTGTTTGATGATTGTATTAAGAGGAATACAATTTAATACCCATTTTCAGTAAATAAACAGGGTTGCTACCCTGTTTATACACAATTCAATCTTCAGTTTCCTCAACAAAAACAATGTGACCATTAGCTAAAGACTCCGGCCCAAAGGGGTAATAGTAGTCTCTAACGGGAATAAATAGAGGGTAGGCAGTGCTCTTTCAACCTGCTCTTTGAAGAGTGGGCCGAATATAGCCTTTAAGAAAGGTAAAGGTACACAAATATTTACCTATTAGGTCTCTATTCACGATGGGTTCAAGTACCTATTGTACTTGCTTGTTGCTTTCGTTCCTTCAGAGATTTGAGTCCTGACATGTGACCTGCATTCACAAGCAGGAGTTAGTGAGCCAGGTGGCTGGGCACCCTCACCGGCTCTTTCGAATGAGTGGCAATGGTAAGTTGTGTGTCTGCTGCACTGGCAAAATCCTGTGCATTGTCTCCAGCTCCTGGGGCAGCTCAGAATTTGGTGCCAGATCAACCCACAGCTCCTGTTATTGATAGGCATCCTAGGAGCCTGTGGTAATGCTCATGGAAGATTAGGGCTTCATTACAGTAATTGCTGGATAGAAAGTGTCATCTTTTGGAAACGCCTGTTGGTGGAGATGCTTTTCTAATGAGAAATGTACCTGTCCTGTAATTAAGATACAACTGGGAAAGCTCCTAAGAAATAACTGTCACTTTCACATTGTACCTGCTATGTAGTTTACCTAGATCAAACTATTTTATGGGATCAATTCAGTGTAATCTTGGATTAGCAGTTTTGTGAGATGAACCAAAATGGTATATTTTTAACAGAAGTGGGAAAATGGTCTGTGATTAGAGTGAAGAACAAGAATTCTTCTCCAGCCAGAGAAGCCTGAAGAAACAAGCTGCATTGTTCTGGAGGATTAGTTTCCTCCTGGGAATGTGTGAGACTGCGTCAAAGATACACTGTAGGTGAAGAAAGGATTCAGAGCTTTGCATTGCTGATCTTGCATGATGCCTCACATTTTGTTTTTCCTATCACCACAGGTCCTGTGTGGAGCAGATCAGGGCTGGTGGCTGTCAGAGGAGGGCCTGGGGAGGCAGGGAGCAGGCAAGAGCTTCTCCCAGGTGCCACAGCTGACCCCCATATGGGAGCCAACAAAGGCCCTTTTAAGAGGGGACAGGGAGGTAGGGCTGTAGCTGGGGTGGAGGAACATGATAGCAGCCTCTTGAGGCCAGAGAATCTGTAAAATAAACCACTGGGCAGCAAGAACGTGGAGGTGAGGAATGTGAAACTGGAGTCGAGTTATTTGGGAGCAGCGCCCATCCAGCACTGTGCAAGATGTTACTGGCCAGCAGAAGTAGCATAGCTGGTTATAAAATATAGTGTTGATGAGACAAACTCTTTATTGGTATAAATAGCTTGAACTCTTGTCAGATCAACTGCTCACTTTTACCTGGGAATGTGGGCAGCATATGTGGCTTGTTAGCTGTCACTCGTCCACCTTCCCCACCCTGTGGCCAGCTGGGCTGATAAGAGTCTGGCAGCTGGAGCTGGTGCAGTCTCTGTGACCCACTTATGGAGACACACAGCAAAATAACTGCTGCATCCTGGCCAAGGCTGTGCTCTCTCTCCTGCTTGTGGTTACATCCCAGAAGCATTCTTGGGCTATTCCATCCAAGGGTGAGGTTTAAGGCAGAATCAAGGCTACATTTGCTGAGAGCCACGGTCCTGCATTCCCCCTCCATTCTTTGTTTTGGCTCTCATTTTCAGCCTTTCTATATGGATTATATTTACATCTCTTGGGTTTTCCTTCTACCAGGTCAGGTCCACCATAAGTACTGGTGCTGGCATAAAGGAAACTTACGGTTCCATGCAGACAGGGAGGAGAGGGACAGGAAAAGAGCACTGCCTCTTTCGGGGGAAATGTGTTCTCAAACCTGCCTCTGCCGCTCTCCAGACTACTCCTTCAGGTGTGGTAGTGTCCTGGCCTCTCTAACCCACCTTGTGGCTATAATCTGCAGATGTCTTCAAGAAAGAAAACATACCAATAGTTTGTGCAGAAAAAAGATGCTGACCAGAAGGTAGGAAAAAAGGTTAAAATCCAGAAATGGTTTTGCTATTGCTTTTTTGTGTAGCAGGCACTGAGTCTTATCTCCTCATGCTCCTCAATTCTGCTCTTTCTTTACTAGATCAGCTGCTGACAGAACAGCCTAAACCATCTGAAAACAGCGACTGGTGCATTTCAGCCAAGAGTAATCAGAGAAAGAAATGAAAATTAAACTTGAATGGAGTAGTCAGTCTTCCCATCTATCTCCATGTTGTGCTATTTCTCCCTTAAAAATCTTGCAATGCTAAATGTTAAGGAATGTTGCAGTTCAGCAAAAAGAAAATAAGAACTGAAAAGAACCAATTCCTTTTGATGCAAATAAGCAAAGCATGTGTTAGGAAAGGCCTGTTATAACAATCAGTTCTTCCTATCTGACACATTTTGTATGACATCAGTTTTGTTTATAATTTGTAACATTTCTAAGAGGACTGCTCTGAACTCTCTGAGAGTTTACTATAATAGCAAAGGAACAAACAAACAGAAAGTGAAATAAGATCTTTTCTAAAAGGAAAATGCCTGATTAATGCTAAGACAACTGAGTTATTGTCTAAACAGTGGTTTTAGACTTGATTTAGCTTGTAACAAAATGTAATAGTACCCACCACAACATGTATTACGTCTAATGCTTTCCTTTGGTCTGGAAAGGAGGAGTAGTTCATTCTTCTAACTTGTTCCAGGTATAAAAATAATGGTGTTTTTTATTACTTTAAACATATCCCCATAAGCTGATGGCATTATTTAATAAGAAGTGTCAGTGTCCTGTGCTGTGTCCCTGAAGAACCTCTGCACCTTTGTGGAATGTGACCAACAGTTCATTAAACTGGAAGGCTGAAGAATATAGCAATAAAAATGTGTTATGTATGACTTTTGATTATCTCGTTTAGTTTACATGTTACTTATTTGTATGCATTTCATCAGCCTAAATTCTAATGAAAACTGAACAGCAGACTATAACTTTTCAGTCATAATGTTCCTGCATCCTCTCTTACCACTACTTTAAGGAACCCGAAACTTATTTATAACTTATAACTCCTCTAAATTCTGGATCTGTTTTCCTTGTTTAAGAATTGGAATGGAACTGCCTAAATGTTTGTAACCAATAAAGAGTATATGGCTTATTTGTGGAGCAATTTTATTCATTCTTTGTATGGGATGCCTTAGTTTATACTGAGGTTCTTGAACAGATATTTTCACATTGTAGAAATTGCCTGAATTTTTAGCTCAAATAATGATTCCTAAAATGGAAACAATAGCTTCCTATGGGCTGATGTTAACTTTTTGCTGTTTATGCTGTTCCTGAGTTTGTTTCTGCCTGGACTTTACAGCCATGCTGTGTGGCTTTGATTACCTGGATGCTATTATCTGTGAAAAGGCAAAATGAATACTTTGCAAATTAACTGTAGAATCTTTGCCTAGTGTCTGATATTTAAAAATAATCTAGCAACCTAGTAATCTTTTTCTGAACATTTAAAAAGTTGTAAGTGGAAGAAAGGAAAAGGAAATTATAATACAGAGCATATCATTCCTCCATAGACTTTTCCTATTCTTAGGATTCATAATATTAGCTTGAAGTGAGATCTGTTGCTTTTTGTAGTGTATTGCCGCATACTTGTATATGTCTGTGCATTACTTCTTTGCCAGTGAAGCCTGAAAGTGTTCATCCATGTTCCTGGTAAAGAGGCTCTCTTAAGAAGAACTTATTAATTCTGACTTACTTGAGGAGTATCCGTCTCCCCCAGCATGTCACATGACTTTTGTTCTTGCTTGTATCTCACTGGTCGAGCAACAAAAGTTGAAATGTAGCGCTCACCTAAGTCATGCCTAATTCTGGTAAAGCCTAGATTTAGAGAGCAAAACCTTTCCTTTTCCCCTTTAAATGTAAATCAGTGCCATGATATGTGATGATGGTCCTGATGAAGTGTATGAAAGCCTGTCTTCTTGTGAAACAACGTACACTTAAACAGAATATTTTCTGTCTTCCTCCTAATATAGGAAAGTTATTTATTATGTAACTTTTAAATCCCTTTCTAAAGATAGACTTGCTTGTAAAAAATGCTTAAAGTATTGGAGACTAAAATTCCCAGTGAAATGCTGTTGTCATTCCTGTGGTGTTGCACCTGTTTACTTCCACTGGGGCCACTAAGGATCAAGAGATGGGTCAGTGCTAGACTTCTGTCAGAGAGGCTGGAAATTTTCTAGCTGTATACATTTTCTGGTGCTTCACCTGCTACACCATGGGAGATTTAGCTTGGATATTAGGAAAAATTTCCTCCCCAAAAGGGTTATCAGGCATTGGAACAGGCTGCCCAGGGATGTGATGGAGTCACCATCCCTGGAGGTATTTAAAAAATGTGTAGATGTGGTACTTAGGGGTATGGTTTAGTGGTGACCTGGCAGTACTGGGTTAATGGTTTGACTAGGAGATCTTAAACGTCTCTTCCACCCAAAAAGATTCTGTGATATCTGTGTGTCTAGAAAAAGTTAGACTGAGATCAGCTCATTTGTCTACCAGCAAATGTCTGCTGCTAATTACTTTTTTTGTTCTCTACTCACTTGGACTGTATGTAAAACAGTAAGCTAGAGATGAAATGACCCATATTATATTTGTAATCTCCTATGCCATCTGATCTCCATTTAGGAATTTAGATTTAATTGTTCTTGTGTAGGCTGGGAGATATTCATCTGTGATGTGGGATAGGCAGCCCTTCATATTGTTTTGGATTGTATATTTCAATTTTTGCACTTGTGCTCAGACCATAGGATGTACACCAAATGCTTGATCTGACTTCCATGACTTGAAGTTAAAGCAACAAGAGCAGGATTTGTGTTTTATGTAAGATTTTATTAATCTAAAGAAATAATTGTTCATCCTTTTTCTGTTTTGTCAGCTTTTCATATTCTCTCATTAAAAAAAGAAAAAACAAAACAACAACAACAAAAAAAGAAAACCAAAAAGAAAACCAAAGAAATTCCTCATGTAGAAATGCTTGTATTGAAGCTGTATCACAAATTGAAATTCAGTGTTGCCTTTTGGAATATCATTCTTTCTGGGACTTTTTGTTCCCAAACATTTATGATTTAAACCAGCATACCAACACATTGTATAACAATATGAACATTCTTTTGAAGTACAACCCGAAGAGGTGAGGGTAAAGGGGAAAATGATGTGTGTGTTTTTTTAAAGCAGAGTACTGTATTGTGAGAAAACTACTGTACTCAGTCTCTTCATTCAGCTGGAAAAGAATCACAAGTCTTTCATGTCAAAATGAAGTGCTTTTCCAACTCAACTATTATTCTTCAGGGTTGCTGCCCAGGAAACTGAATAGGAGATTAACGAAGTATCCATCTAAAAGGATGTCATTTAAAAAATGTACTGCTGTGTTTATAGTTGTGCAAGACTAGCCAATAGATCACTTGAAAGTGCAGAAATTGGAAAATGGCACTCCACAGTTGTGGAAAATCCCATTGCTAAGAATTGAGACGTTTTGTAAAGGAAAGAATTTTCTTCAGCAGATTTGGCTGAATTTTTGACATTCTTGTATTATCTCATTCTGCTGGAGGAATGTAAACGTGCTCATCTGTCAATATAGCTGTTGCAGCTGGATGGCCTTTGGGACTGGTATTTTTTAAAAAATATAGATGTATTTTGAGTGTGGTGCTTACAGACTGGCAGCTCTAAAAAATAAAATTTCCACTGTTATGGGTAAGGTATGACAGACAATTTGCTTTGTGTTGCCCCATTGGTCTGTCTAATGTGACATGCAGAGGATTTAATTCCTGTCTGGATACGTAATCAGATTTGATGCCCAACTTCCTGCTCCACTGAAGTGACCAAGAAAGATGCCGTTAATAGCGAACAAGTGTGAAAAGCCAAAACTAAGATCCCCTTTTTGTTGGTTTCTAGTACTATTTTTTAGTAGATTGAAAAGTTTTGCCTGTAACAATTAGAAAACAGTCACATTTCCTTGTCAGTATTGTCTACAAAACAGTAAAATTAATTGTAATTTTGCACTACCCTGCATCTCTGGCTACCTGCAGAGTATGATTTTTTACAACAGCTGTGAACTTCAGACTGGGAATTGCATAGATGTTGGCCACCCTTCTGTTTTCTTCTTCCCACTTCACCAGAACTACTCTTAGCCATGCATTCCTACTCATTTCTTTTCTATATGTTACTACTGTGGTGTAAGCAGAAGTTGGTGTAGGTACCTGAACTCAGTTGAAAAAAAGCTAGGTCTGGAAAAAAATCCAGAGCAGTGTAGCTAACTGTTCATCTCAGATAAGACTTCTTAAATTTGTTATTTATACATCTTGTATCAACCAGAACACGATATAGGAGCCTGAGACTTGGAGTCAGTACTGGACTGCTGTTGTCTTCTTTGGCCTTACACTCACTCTGAATATTGTGTTACTCCTTTCTGTACATCAGCCCAGCTCCAAAGTGATAATTCAGCTCCCACTTTCTCTTCCCAGTAGTCCATTTTTTAAGGCAGCAGGTGATAGGGGAGAGTACTGGGCCTGTACTTGGCAAGAATTGGGAAGGTGGTTGGATTTGGTGTCCTGCTCTGTGCTCACAGTTGCTATGTTCTGGGCTAGGCATAACACAGTCTTGGCAGAGTTTGGAGGTGATTAGAAAATGCACAAGAGCCTGAGCCTCATCTGACTGATGAGAACTTGGACACCCCACAGCTTAGGCAGATGGGTGGAGATCTTATGGATCACTTGCTTGAACTTGCATAGCTAATTTTCTCCTAAATTGCTCTAAGTACCTATTTATTTATTTATTTATTCAAATTAGGCCCTTTCTTTTGCTCTGTTTCAGTCTGTCCAGAAAATAATAATAAAAACAATTGCTGCTTCTCCAGGATGTTGTATAATGAATATTCAAAGGCTCAGAAAACACCCATCTATGATGACAACAACTAAGCTACCTAGTCACTGTAGAAACAAACTGAAGCAATAGTTATCTTTGATGCCTTCTCTAGATATATCTTTGTATTAATGAGAATTTATGGAAGGATACTTTTTGCTCATGAATCTTCCCCTTTGTTTTCTTTCCAATATGCATGTTATATAAGAAACTCTCTACAAATTTGCGCCGTCTGGCCATGGTGGACAAAGTTCTTTTTTGATGCTTTCTGTGATTTTCAAGTTAAGGTGGGATTTTCACCTCCTGTAAACATAGAGCCTTACACAGAAATAGAAGTACACTTACCTGTCAAAAGCTAAAATGTGTATGTAGATGCATCTCTGTATACAAGAGTGAGAGTCATTGTTAAAGGTAGATTTAACAATGTGTGATGTCAACTCAGTCATACACTTGTAAGTTAAAAGGTTTGTATGTAAAGTTTTTAAAAAGCATTATCAAATTGTATGTTTCATTAACAAAATGACTAATCTCACTAAATATTATGACAAAAGTGCTGACGGAACTTAAACTCTAATCTTTGAATTCAGCTTTATAATTTTACAAGAGTAGCTGTTCTTAATAAACATCAAAGTACATGTAATTATTGTGCGACTTTAGCCTTTTTTTCCCACGATACTATAGTTAATCTTGACAACAGCTATCATTAAGTACAGAGTTTTAACTCCCCTGATGATGAAGTTTAAAAATACCTTTGGTTCAGATTGTTCCCCTCTGCCATTGTGTTCCTTCATTTGACTCAGGGGTGTGACCTTCACTTTCTTGTCTGGAAGCAGGGCTTGAACATGATGGACACTGTCCTTTGGAGGCTGTTTTGGGAAATGGAACCAGGACAGGGAACGGTATGAAACAACTAATTTTCCTGCAGAAAACCACCCCCATTTTGAATATAAGCTTAGGCTGTGTTAGTATTTGGAGGTTACATTTATATTTCTGTGAAGTTCATTGATCTGAAAAGCAAAGCAATACAAAACCAGAGCAATTGTAAGATTTGGAGTGGCAATTGCCTTCCTAAAAAAGCAGATGTGGAGCAACAGATGTTGCAGTTGGAGCTGAGGGATATTTTATCCTGCTGATGGGGAACTTGCAGCATGGCTGTGAAGCCTGTAGCCTGCAAGAAGCCATGTGGCTGGACTTCTACAAAGGCATTACCCTTTTGTCTAAATATTCTTGATGGAGTTTTGGAGAGAGTGGGGATAATTTAACTTAAACTTTTCACATCTGAAAAATGTAATACACAAGAGTCTTCATTAGGGGGTTTGAGGGACAGTTGTGTCTCAGGTGAAAGAAACAGAATCAAGTTCCCTAAACAGGATTAGGGCTCAGAATTTACCTCTGTAGATCTTAGCTATGTTTTATTTCCTCCTTTCCACTAATGTTATCATCTGCCAAACCCAAACCTTAAATATTCCTTTCAGAAATTCCCCCAATATACAGACAAGTACGTTGTGTACAAAGATTTCAGCACATTTGATGTCACTTACATTCTTTCCTTGTGTGCTTTTTTCCACTCTATCTTTGACTTCTTGAGCTGGTTTGAACAGGTCATTTTCTGATAAAACCCATTACAGTATGAGTCCTAGGAAGTTACATTCTAGGGAGAAGAAAATACAGAGCCGAACCATGAATCCAATGAAAGAAATACTTATAGTCTACAGAGAAATAGAAATATATTAATAGCAACAGCACTGTTGCTGCATTTATTGGCATCTTTCGTATATTTTCTGTCTTAATGGTCAGGTGCATTTGCTCTTTGTGCAAACAAATAATCATACATTGTACCTGTATTTCTTGAACTGAGGACAGAACAGAATCAAAAGTTTTTATCAGGTGTGCTTTATAGCTGTGCATTCCTGTGCATAAGGGCCCAAGCAGAATCTTTCTCGAATGACACAGATGATTGTTATTTTGTTCCCAAGGGAAAGTGGTATTACAGCATTGGTATTATCCACTGGTAATGAAGTGCTCACAGATGAAAACAGGAGGGGTAAGACAGAGAGAACATGAATGACTACCCTGTGGCAAATATTGCTTTAAAAATGTTTTCATAACAGTTCAAAGAATCTGAATGAGGGGATCATGTGGTAAAACTGTCTAACTCTTGCTTTAAACAATGGGGACTTCCACCTACAATCCTGTATAACTGTTAATATTGCGGGTAGTTCCTTTGTTTGATGCCAAGTACATGATTAAGGCTCACAAAAAAGAAGGCGGCTCACTCAAGCAGAAAGTATCATATGATAGTTGAAAGGCTTCTGAGAAGGAGCTCTCCTCACTTCTGCAGGTCTGCTTTGTGTTTCTTCCTTGCTGCAGTCTCCACCACCATTGCTAATATCTGTAAAGAGCTCCAGAAATAAAAACTTGGTGACAGTGGCTAAGCGTTTTAGCAGTGATGATTGTTAGATGAAAGGATGGGGAGTACTGTCAGTGAAATATACTTGCTTTTGGTTATCAAATGTTGTGTGGTGAGGCTACCTTTTTGTGATGGCTGAGTGCAGCAGAGACCCAGACCTTGTCATCCCTATGAGATAGCTTCCTTGGAAGCTTTGCATGTCAGAAGACTGACTGGGTTTACTGATTTGTACAATACTAGGAGCAGTTCTTTCTTCTGGTTTCACTAGAGATCTAACATGGAAAGTATTTCTGAACTGGTCCCTTTGCTTGTAACAAAAGCAGAGATATAATTCAACTACTTTTACAGAAATGTAGTAAAGAGTCATTAGCCACTTTTTTCAGTGTGAAACCTTCAATGTGCATAAAAGAATCATCTTTCCACACCTGGGTGGTACACCAAGTGTTGGTAAGTTATACCTCCACAATTACAGGGAGGGTATCTCACATTGCCTTATATGTGAAAGACCTTTCTCCTTTTTAATCTTTTTCCCCCACTTTTCTTGTGCGTGGATGGTAACAATTTCAGTGACATAGATGCTTCTTACACTGTGCATGCATGTTACTGATGTTTTTGGTTAACTGTGCAGCCAAAAGGAGTGCAGAAAAGGAAAAACTTCACAGTCAAAACTTGGAGGAGCAGGAGATATATGTATGTGTGAAGGGCTGAGCAAGCTGGTCTGTTAAGCATGGCTTGTGGCTCAGTATGGGGCCTGTATGTGGTGCAGCCTCTGACCCTGCCTGGATCAGTTCAGCTGAAATGCCTTATGCTGAAGGTTGAAGGCTGCACCCTCAGTGTTTTTTGAGCAGAAGACCATCAGCCAGCTCTGAATGTTTTTATAACCTGGAAATTTTAGCACATGAAAATTCCCAGGTCATACCTAAAAATCTGTCTCCGACACCAATAGCATGTGGAAAGTTAGTGATTCAGTGAATGAGCACTGGTAAGGCCTTCAGATCTCTCTGCTAGTGCTGTAGAAGGATGGCCACAACTATTAGTCCCTTCTGGGAAGCAGTGATCAGCAGTGGGGGCAGGTGCTGTTTTTCATTGGAAAGGCTCTCTTAGGTGAACTAAAAGGTAAAATTCTTGGTAAAAATCTGTGAATCTACTGGAAGAAAAGCAGCATTGTAATGGGAGCAGCGTCAAAGAGGCATGTATGTCAGAGGTGAGATGATCTTTCCCTTGAACTCTCTGCTGGAGCAATGTTAAACATCTGACATAAAGAAATACAGAGATCAAGTGAAGATCACTGTTTCCTAGACCATGGGAATGATCAGAGGTATATTTAAAATATGAGGAAACAAACAGAAAAGAAACTGTTCCCTTTTCTCTGTGGAGTGAAATAAAACGTGGTAATAATCTTCAACAAGTAAAAGGTTGCTGCAGAACCAAAGACAATGTGGTATCATTATACATCCACTGTTGCTAGGACAAGAACTAATGGGTTTGTGCTTAAAAAAAAAGTGTGGGCAGGATGTGTCAATAGAAAAAAGTATTAGGAAATACTTTCTCAGGAAAAGGATAGTGAAATGTGGAAAGTGTTTGCTTGAAAATGGCTAAGATTGATGTTGAACCTTTTAAAAACAAGTTTGAGAAATATCTGTCAGAAATGATGTGTAGTCAGTCCTTAAAGCACAAGGATGTATTATCTGAATTCTCAGGCCTCTTCTGGACACTTTTAAATGACTTATGTGCTGTATTTCTTCTAGTCTTTCATGTAAACACTTTATCTTTCAAATTGATTTTTTTCTCTTCCCCTTTTTTTTTTATTAAATTCAGCCTTAGTATTATGATTTTTTTTTTTTTGTATAGTATTTCACTTCTTGTTTATCACTATAAAATGATAAGCCATTTTCATAAAGTGCTCTATCAAGCAAAATTATCTCTGCTGTTTACGGATATAAAATTGGGTTTTATTGTGAAGAAAATGCAGATGCTGTACTATTCAACCACCCATGTTAAAGATTTACTTCAGCTACTGTGAACTGGCCAGAAACATTAAGAATACAAAAGGACCTCTCCCACATTTACAAAAGATGCTCATGGGAGCAGACTGGGACTGTTTCAGTGTTCAGGTGTCTGGAGGATGGCTTGTGCTGCCATGCTCATAGTGAGTGGAAACTTCCCTTTACCAGCTGTGAGCACTTACAGATGGATGATATTGAAGGTGTATGTAATGAAGTCAGCTTAGCAGTTTATTTGGGGGGTGATAATGAATTATGGGATCTATCACATTATCCAGATGATTTAGCATAATTGTGTCTCACATCACAGTTTATTGCTTGTTACCTTTCAGTATGCCAATCTGCTTGATGCATTTTTCATTGGGGATGCTTTTGTAGTTGGATAATCAAATCACACATTGCACTTAGTTTTAATGTCTTGTCTGTCTCTTCTTTCCCCAAATTCAGCAAGTAGCCACCATCCAAAAGCTTTTTCTCTTAGAAATGATGAATGCCTTGGCTTCTAAGCTTGTCTCTGCCACAGATCTGGCTTGCATCTCTCAGTAAATTTTTTCTTTCTTCTGCTTAGTGACTCTTTCACCCAACAGAAACAGATGTTACTCACCTATATTTCAGCTTTGCCAAGTAATGTATTTGCATGTTATAATTTTGCATAAAGCCTATCACATCTACTGTAATTAAATCCTGTCAGGAGTCAATGGAAAGGCCAAATGATCCAGGGATGCTGCTAATAAATAGTAAAACGAAAATACACTTCTCAGAGAAGTAACCCGAGTCCTTTGGTGTACTCTAAACCCCGGGTGACCTCCTTTCTGAAGGCCAGGTTTTACTTCTTCACATTTGCTACACGTGTCATCATTTTCTTCAGACCCTGATTGCTACACAGAAGAATGGCACTGTTTCAGAACAGAGACAGCATGCTTTTTTTCAAGTATATGAAAGGGCAATGCCCAGATAAAGTGGTAAATATTCCAACAATTAGTGAAGGCATTTTTGTGTTACTTTACATTTTTAAATGGTCTATGCTCCATCAGTGAAGTTTGCTCTATGTATTTGTTGAGAAGATCTTGTTTGATCCAATATAAATATTTCACACAACTCGGTGGGACTGGAAGGCAGATCTATCAAAATATGGCTACACTTCCTGTATTTTTCTCTCTCTTTGATGGTCTCTCCTGTTCCAGAGAAGTCAGGTTCTTTAAAGATGCCATAAATGTCCCCATAGTGCATCAGAGTATGTGCTTGAAGAAGTCTCCTTGTTGAAACACTATCTGTAAGATTCTCAGAAATGGAAAGTGCTGGCCAAAATAATTCCAGGGGGACCAGAGACAGGCCAAAACTAACATGGTTTTAAAGTCTAGCTCTATAAGCTTACATACAGCTTTTCTAGGAGCTGTTTCTTCAGTGAGCATGCTGATGGGATTTCTAAAACTGAAATAAAATGAGGGTCTGTTCTTTAAGCATTTGTCTGGAGTCACTCGCTAAAAGAGAGCAGATAGTGGCATATAACATGTATAAATAGCAGCTGAGTTCTCTTCCCTCTCATGAGCAGCTTGTGCCAGACTGCTGCATTCCTGGGGGTCTGAGAGTTTGGGATGCAGAGTGAGTTAGACTATAAGAAATTGCATGTCAACAGTCTGCACAGTTTTGAAAACATCTGCAGATCTGAAAAAATACTCTCACATAACTTTCAGTAACTTGCTGTGATGAAATCTAACCTCTTGCTGACTCCCTGGGTTGATTTCTCAGATGTCTGTCAGGCACTTCTGGACCTTGGGGATAAGTGATCATCTGCCTCCAGTGACACTAGGAATTGCGGTGTCCCTCCCCCCTCCTCCCGCTTACATTTTCTTTAGGATGCTTTTGTGAAGCACTAGCAAACCCTTACAGATATGAAAAGCTTTGCATAGGTGTTTTTTATCCCACAGTTGCTTTGTTCAGGGCTTAAGCACAGGCCTTTGCAGGCAGCAAGCGAAGCAGACTTGCTAAAGCATCTCTTGTCTCTGGAGGTCAGCCTGCCCTTGGGACTCCCTGGGAGTCTCTCTGAGCTGGATAAGCTGTGCTTTTGCCTTTTCCTTTACTGAGACCCTGATTTGGGAGGATATTGAAAACCTCTGACAGGAGTAAAAAGCAGTGGCTGCTCCTTTCATAACTTTTTTTTCCCCCTCTGTTGTCTCCTTGGTTAAAGCTAGGATATTTTTTTCTGTCAGTTCATGTTTTATTTTTTGTTACCCACCATCCATATGTGCATTATCAAACATCACTCACACCAATGTTCTTACAAGTTCTTTAACCATCCAGAAAATAAAAACCTGTTCTTTTCTTTAATTCCATCCTCTCATCAGCTGAAAGCAAACCAAAACTTTTCAGCTGCTTTAAAGACCTTTAGACTATTGACCACAATATTTTTACTTCTGTAAGGAAGTACCAAGTATCCTAAATTAAGTTTTCTAGTAGACTTCCCAAAGATTTTATGATTATATACTTGGGACTGAAGAGCTACTGCTCTGTTGTAGTTAAACCATCAACCACTGACAAACAGAAGAGAGGTCTAGAGCTAAGGGCCCTTGGAAGCTTTCTGCAAGCAACCCTTAACAAGCAAGTGAAAATACTGACCTGCAAATAACACCTAGTTCTGTATTGTGTGACAGGCTAGTCTAAACGTGGTTAAAAAAAGCAGCCTTTAAAATTTGGAAATAATAAAATGTGGTTGTCTGTCCTAAAGAAAAGACAGAAGATTAGTACCTAATCCATGTGTGAGCTGGGCGGGAGGGAGCTGCCTGGCCCAAATACAGTCTGGTATATTTGGGCAAGAGAGATTGGGAAGAGAAAAGAGGAAGGAACTTTGATGCAATAGGAAACTTTTGAATTTATCAAGGCAGGTCCTCTGTACAGCCCTGGAGCTGAGGCCTTATATATAGTCTATGCTATTCTTAGACTGTGCAGCAGAACAATGGTTCCATTTGAAGAAGCTCTTTTATAGCTTGCCAATATAAAGAAGGCTGTGCAAAATGATATGATCATGTAATTGAACACTGTAAATAGATATGCTGACCCAAACGACAGTTTTAAATTAGCTCACTTTCCTGCCACATCTAAACTTTGTAGACTTAACAGAATGAGAAAGACTTGATTAATTTTTCAAGATTTATAAATGTTCATCTTACTTATATGTGATTTATAAAATCAATTGATGTGGTGGAATGATGCTGGGAGCCTTTTTTTTGCTCATTGAAGTAGAAATTAGGTTAAATAAATCCCTTTGATGGCTTGAACTTAATGTATAGTTATGAAATTAAGATCTGTAAATTCTGCAAAATGCAAACCTCAAATGTGAAGGATACCTTTTACTTTTTATGATGATGCCACAGCTTCCCCTATTAATTAGGATTAATTTGGATTATTAAAATTGGTTCTGTGCAATGCAATTGAACTGGTGGTACAGGCTTGAATCAGGCAGCTGTATTCTGCAATTGCATTTTGAATGGCCACTGCCAAGACAGCAAGCTAATGTGACAACCATCACTGTCTGATTCAAGCCACAGTGTCCTGGCTCACATGGCATCAAGGTGGCTACTTCATGCCCTGTATTCCATGGGTTATGAGCGGTACTGCACTATTGAGGTGTTTTTTTTGGTAGTTCCCTTCCCTACAGAGCCATCTGTGGCCCAGATCAACAACCTCTTGAAGGTATTCCCAACTGCCTTAGAGTAGATATATCACCCAGCTCCTTTTCACTTACATGCTGAGCAGTGCAACAAGGGCCTGAGTCTGCACCTAATTACACCCTTACTGGTGGCTGAATAGTTATGCCAAGGCACTCAGCACTGTGGGCAGGCTTTTGTCTTCACAGTGGACAATGTACAGTAGCACATGGCAGATGCAGAGAGGGAGCTAATGGAGGCAGGTGTGGCAAGGCCAGGGATGGTGCCTGGAGTAATAGATTCCTGCTGTGGGGAGTAGTGTGAAGCCTCCTGGTAGTCGAAGTTGCAAAGGTGGGACAAACCCAGTACTTTGGGCTGGGCAAGATCTCAGCATTCAGCTGTGCACCCAGAAAATAAGATCCCAAAATGAAAACCAAAACCTGAATATGCCAGAAGTAGCAAATGGTCTGCAAAGCAGGCTTTTTTTTTTGATTGCCTAATGCTGAGACCATCATGGGAGCAGGTAGGAGCAGAGGTATCAGATACCACTGTCCATGGGCAAAAAATAATACTCACTGGGGGATCCCGGACACTGTGTTCCCCTTTGGGATTAAGTGGTACAAAGTTTTGGATCATCCCCTGAGCACTGTTCTCAGACTTCCAGCCTGACTTGTGGCATATAAGTAACCCATCAGGATCCTCTCTGGAATGGTTTTGATCCAGCATCATGAACTCACACCAGATGAATGTGTTGTGCCATGGGGCTGTGACACTTTTCTTATACCCTTTAGATAGTTCATGTCTCAGATGGAAATCAATGATGTTGAAAAAAAAAGTTTCTAAAGCATTACCATACTGATTTTTTGGTTCACGAAACCTGGAGAATTATGAGGAGGACTGACCTACAGCCATTTAATCTCGGCTGCTTTTCCCATGTAGAGCCATATACCCTTGCTTAGTATCTGGGAAATCTGCTGAATTTCGTTTTGTTTCCCTACTGTACCCTTAAGGTGTGGTGCAAGTAATGGGTTGATATCAAACCAAGCTTCATGGTGAAGGTGTCACTGTGGAAGAGGGGAACCCTTGTATTTGCCAGGGATCAACAGGTTACTCCTTCCTGATGTGATCATTATAGGTGGCTTCTGGGGTGAGATTGTTTTTTCCCGTGTTCAGTTTTGCTCTGGAGATAGCTGTAAAAATGTAGTGGTGGTTTCTCTCCTTTCTCTGGTGATTTAAACCATGGATTTTTAACGTCTTGGCTAGAAAGAGAAAATGTGAGCATCGAGGGCTGAGGTGGTAATGGGACCCAGAAGTTGGAGTTGCCTGACTTCTGTGGGTCTGGAGCCTCAGCTGGAAAGCTGCTTTGCATTTGTTTGATTTGCATTGATATACTGTTACATCATATATGTGATACAATAGATTAAAAGAAGCCATGTGGCTCTTGTCAAGAAAAAGTGAACTATGCACTTCTAGTAATTATTACCATATGGTTCTTGTACTGTTTCTACATATATAGTCAAGTCACTTATAGCCCACTGAAATGCTGATATTTTTTTGATCCGAGAGAACAGTTGAAACAACATGTTTACTGCTATAATGCCTTTTTTTCATTTCAGTTCCTTACATCTGCTCCATAGCCACATCTTCTGTGTACAGAGAATCTTTAGGCAAAAAATTGAGCTTCATATGTGTTTGCTTAATGTAATTTAAACAAATTTTAAGCCATGGATTAAGCAAATAATTTTCCTTTTAAATGATTTGAAAGCTGGTGGTGATAACACAAAAGAGTCAGGAACAGTCTTCCATGTGTGGTGATTTGACATAGCAAGTTGAACTAGTTGTCACTTCACATGCAGATCTTATGTACCAAACCTTTTCTGACCGAATTTGTGTAGTGCCCAAGTGTGAATGATCATCTTTAATCTTGTCAGTGACATTTTAGTTGCTGTACAATTTGAACTAACCTGCTTTAAAGCTCTGCTCCTTTAACTCATGGTGTTATTGTCTGCTGCAGTTGTCGACTCAGTAGATTTTCTGATGTGGTCTGGGAATGAGTTGTTTTAAACTTTCACATTATCATATTACAATATACACCACAGATTATTTATACTGGGGGTTAATTGCATCATCTGAATGGAATTCGTTTTCCATTGTATCTACAAGTTTGCATGTTAAAATAGTATTTTCTCCTATTGAAATTTGGAATAAAATGACATTGATTCTTGAGGAAATGAGCTCTACATCATGATTTTTAGTATATACTTAATTTTAAACAAACATGTTTGACTGTAATAATTAACTGGAATTATTATTACAGCATGAAATATATCACTTCTGAACTGTAGTGGAAAAAGGAATCTGTCCAGCTAAATGTAGCAGATAGATAAAATAAATAGTACTAAGCCTTCTCCAAAGAACAGAGCTAATAAGTAAAATTTATCCATGCTTAATATAATCTTAACTCTTCTCTTCTCCCAGGAATTTCTATTTAATTTTAAATTAAAATCTAGAAAAGTTTCCTGGAGTCAGTAACTAGAAATATGTAATCTCATTCATGTGAAAAACAAGTGGAAGACAGAACTTCATTGTGTGAGTGCTTATTTTTTTTTTGTTTGGCTGTCAACACATAAATGTGAAAATAAATTGGAGGCATTAACTCAAAAAACATTTTTTGTCATGGCTTATTGGTGAATTTAAAGCACTGAAGTTCATTTTGGGTCAAGCAAACATTTTGTTTCTCCCATAAAACAAAGCACCTCATTGAATTGCACGAGATGCCACAGAAAGGAAGGGCACATTCACCAGATGGAGAACACGAGGCCTCCCCTACCACTGTGCTGCCTTCTCCTGAAGGCCCTGGGGTTATGGCTGTGGGATGTGGGAGCCCCTGCTCCAGCTGGTACATTTCACTGGGCTGTTTGGGATGTGGGTCACCCATCTTCAGGATAGGGCCCTTCCTGAAGCTTGGGTGCATCTGATGCCCAGCCTCCACGCTTCCTTTTCTCTCTTTGAAAGCAGTGTGCGGTGAACACACTTGAGATCTCAAAAATAAGGGAAGTCTCTTCCTCCTCTTCATCTGCATTAAAAAACAACATGGGAGCTTTATTTTTTCCTTCCATCTCATAAGTAAAACAATCCCTTCCCTCAGATGGCCTTGTAGGGGGAGTCTTGCTGGGGCCCTGTCTGTGCTGCACAATGGCCGTGGGCGGCCTCTGAAGCAATGCCAGCTCAAGAAGCGGCAGGAAGAGCTGGGCCAGCGGCTCTGAGTAGCATGGCGCTGGATGGCCAGCAGGAGATTGGCTTGGTTGTACTCCTGTATTAGGGCATTCGTTGCTACTTCTGTGAGGGGAAAAAGTGACTGCAACTTCATCAGGTTGGGAAGACAGCCTGCCCTGCACAGAGATACTTCCAGAAAACAGCCATGCTCTCTGGAGCACTCAGACTGGTGCACACATGCTTGTAAATGCCCACATTTTGGGCACATTTTCACTTGACGATAGTGGCCTAGAGGTCTTGCAGAAGAAAGCTGTTGTTTTCCATGTCTGTTTTGCATTTCCTCACAAAGATCTGGAATGAACTGGAAAAAAGTTAAACAAATCTGTTAGATAGACCTTGCAAAGCTTTCTAGGTTGATCCCTTCCCCTTCCCCCCCCGCCCACACCCCTGTTGTGCTGTTGAAAACCAGGGTGAGCAGGAGGAAGGATTTGTCAAGATGTAAAAAGATCAAGTCACCAGACACGCATACGTGTGTGCGTGTCTATGCACACAGAACAAAAGAAAAAGAGGAATTACGAAGCTGTTAATTTGTTAATAATGAACGGATACTTGCCAAGGCCCAGTCTGTATTCATGTGCTGTGGTTAGTTGCAAAGCAGAAAAGGACCATAAGTCAGGCCTTGGTAAGTCCTTTCCATTTCTGTTTCCTCTGGTGGTACCAGGACTGTCTCTGCAGTTTTAGCCCCATATGATGCAGCATATCAAACTATCATTAAAAAAACCAATCACCCCAAACCTACTAGCATGCAAGAGCAAATTCAGTATGAGTAACCAGAGGTATGATGATGCAAGATGCAGTGAGAAACTGAAAACCAAAGTGTGCTTTTGGTCAAGTTGAAAGTTGATGAGTGAGCTGACTCTAATTTACTAAAAAACCACTGCATTCAACTCAGTAAGAAACATATTTTTCCCTTGTGCTAGTCTCTTCAGGGGTACTTTCTACCATTCAAACAGCAAATAGTGCAGTATTCTGGGGGAGCCCAACGGTGTCTTTCTTTATGCATGAGACTTTTTGCCTCCTTATATAGGGGAGCATCAGAAAACATGCTCCTGGGCTGGGGTTCCTGTGGGTGAGGAAAGTAAGTGCTCAACATAATCTACTGCAACAAAAGCTGGGGTTTTTTTGGTCCATTTTTTGTTTTCAATCTAGGAATGAGGGGAAAGTTCCTGGAGAGCTACCAAACCATTACAGGTGGTTGAAAATATTTAACTCTTCTTTTTTAATAACAGAAAAAAATTTACACTTAAAAAAAAAATTATTCCAAAACCTATCTGACTCCCTAGAGCCATTCAACAAATTGCTGAAAAGATCAGTCTGGGATGTGAGATTTACTCCACAAAAACAACCTTCTCCCTTCTTCCCGGGCAGAAATTGTCTGTAGGTGCCAGTCACCACTGTTGCCCTGTGTGCATCAGCCAAGATTAAGGGGAATCTTTGTAGCTAAATTTAACACTTACCTTGCCCTTAAAGAGTCTCTTTCCTGGTAAGTTATGAGAACTTAAAGTCTGTTTTTTAAATTTGGAGAGGGAGCCACATCTATTGGAGTGTGGCAGTGCTTAGGTGGATGACCTTTCCTGACACCATATCTGTCAAACCTGCGTTTCCAGATGTAATCTAGATGTAATCCTGGTAATCCAGATGTATACTAGTTCTGAGAGCCCGCGTGGGTGTGCAGGGAATGCGCATTTGTGGTTCAGTCAGTGCAACGCTGATGGTTAACGAGGTGAGCATCCTTTAAGGTTGATAATAAAGGATGTCCTGCCCCCTCCCTCTCTCCCTTTGACTGGTGCTGTCAGGACCTGCCTGGGCAATTCAGCTGCTCCTATATTGGTGAGGCATTACAGCTTCTTGGTTCAGACTCCTGTAAGCTCTCCAGGCCCAAAACTTAGGCCTAATATATTTGGCTGGACATAAATCAAAGCAGAATTTAAACAAAACAAAACAAAAAACAACGAACAAACCCCAAACTGTTTGCGTTGTAGAGATATCATATCATTCAGACTTCAAAATACAAATTCTGTTTAAAGTCTTTCCCTCCCCTGTGGTTTAGATTCATTAGTTTCTAGACTTCCTTAGTCTCAGCTACAGTTTTAGTATAGATTAAGAAGGAAAACAGGATCTTTGTTTGCATTATAAACAGATCTAAACTGTGCAGTGATCGCCAGTATATTTTTCTTATTCCAACTCTATGTCAGCTTGCAATGACCACTTAGTTGTTGTTAAGCCACCTGTATGTACCAGCTAAATCTGTCAGTGGTGCAAAGAGGAAATTAAGAGACTTTGATCCTCTGAACAGTGACCCTTATCACCTAATGATGTTGATTCAGATTAGCTTTTGCTATGACCTTCAATATGAAAAATTTCTAAGCTTTTTATCTAATCTACTGCAGTGTTACTTTACCAAGGCTATCATGAGATTGTTTGAAAATGAATTGCAGTGATTTTACCCTTCTCTTGCATGCTGCAAAACTCGTGTGCCACCTGCAACTCTGTGTGAGGCATTTGGTTTGTTGAGCCTGATGGGTTTATGCTCCTCTGGCCCCTGCTCAGACCACAAACACAGCTGTCACATTGAATTTGGCAGTAGGGATCCAAGCTCAGCCTGTACTTCCTTGCCTTGGTTCACCCCTGCCATTTCAGTGGCCACTGACACGTGAAGAGCTGCACTATTGGGAGTGCTGGCTGCTCCTGGGTACTTAAGGGAAGTATTGTAGGGAACAGTTCCCCAGTGTAAGCAGGAGTAAACATGTTGGGGTTTTTTTTGTTTTGTTTTCTCCCTTTCTGGACATGCCTGAATTTCCTCACCTTCTGAGCTACTGACCCAGGTCACCTTAAGAATTGTTATTGTGGCTGCCACCTCATGGTCTGGTGAAGTGCTGTTTGTCCCCAGTGGCTATGGTTCTGTTCCCTTCTGCCACCTGCAATTTCCCCAGTCTCCCCTGTACTGGCATTAGTGCTTATGTGACCAGCTATATTGGTAACCCTTCTTTTTGCTGGGTTAGATAAACAACCAACAGAAAACTGATCATGAGACTGTGTTGAGAGGGTAATTTTTCTCCTGGCTGCAAGATCCCACTGCTTCCCTCACTCATTTGGACATCTCCAGGGAGCTGAATGCTCAGAAAATGAGAAGAACCACAACAACGAAACCTAAGTGATTTCAATTTTCTTAGGGTTGGCTCTCCCATATTTGCAAGCTGTATGAGTAACTGAGCCCGTGTAAGAGGTAGGACAGGGACTCTCACTTTTGGCAACCACTCAGCTCTACTTGGCTCAACTCTGATGAGAAGCAGAAGTCCCAGTCTCTAGCAGGCTCTGGCTGCCATTTAATATCTGTTGGTATGTTAGGGATCTGACTCATGTTTGCTTGACAAGCAGCTAAAACAGGGTAAAAGTACGCTTCTCCCTCAGGAACACACTAGCTCCTTTGCACTTGGGGTCAGGACGCTGTGTTTTGGGCTGGCATGCCTGCAGCACACGATCCACTCTGCTCCTGGGCAACAGCCTTTGGCAGTGGGGTGGAAGGGAGGGTTGGAGGTAAAAATGTCCCAGTGTTGTGGCTGGATTTATAAGAGCTCATCTTCCCAAACCCATCCTGTGTAACAGGGGTGAGGAACCCTGCGTGGTGCACTGGGGTGAGTGACCTGGGCCATAAGCACCAGCCTCGCTGCAAACAGCTACCTGACTGCAGATCCAGTGGCACTGGAAGAACCCTGCACTGGATTTGAGGAGTATGTTTAATGGCTATATTTCATCAGGAATAATTTTTTTGCTCAGCAGTGTAATGTGAATGGACTGTAAGCAACACACTGAGTCCCTTTCAGGTTCACAATGCAATATTTTATTTTATTATTATGTTATAATTTTTTTGGTTGTTGTTTTTTGTTGTTCTTGCCTCTTCTAACTCCTCCTCATTTCTTCTCCAAGCAGTAATAACTCGGATCCTTTGGTTTCTAATCCTAGCCAAATGCTTTGATCAATCCTGAGTCTCTGGACTTTTCCCAACATTTCTGGTCTTTCCACCTTCAATGAGCCTCAACAGAGAAATGTAAATCCTTTTTTTTTTTTAGGCAGAATATTTCTTGTTCTTCTGATCTTCTGTGGTGGGTTTTTTTTGGTGGTTTTTTTTTTTTTTTTTTTTTTTTTTTTTTTTTTTTTTTTTTTTTTTTTTTTTTTTTTTTTTTTTTTTTTTTTTGTTGTTTTAGTTTGTTTGTTTGTTTGTTTTGTTTGTTTGTTTGTTTTTGTGTTTTGTTTTTTTTTTTAACAATACACCACTTTACATAAAACCTAGACTGGTGTAGAAATTTATTGAATATTTCTGCTTATTCTTGGCATAGAGCCCAACCAAAAGGCCCACTGAAGACTTTGGTGAATTTAGAGCAATAACCTCTATTTGAAAACTCATGATCCTCCTTACCGTGGATAAATGTGTTTGTTTTTTACTTTTTTTTTCTCTTCTTAAAACATACTCCCTCCCTTACTGCTCTTCTTGTTACTTGTGAATGACACTGCCTGAGATTATTTTGCCTACCTGAGCTCTGGAGTAGCACTCTGAGTCTGGAAAAAAATGGTGGTGCTGGTGTGTCTGTCAGTATTTGCTCCTGCCTGTGTCCGCTTGTGAATTGGGCCCCAGCAGCTCTCATACTGGTTGGTATTAATGTTACAGTCTCTCAGACATGGTTCTGTTGCAAAAGACATATAAGGAGGAATGTTCAAGGGATGTTTAATGCTGTTAAAACAGACCAACTATTTTAGTGCCAGATTTCTTTTTTTTCTCCACTGCTTGCTTCTCCTTCATCCTCTTAGTGTGGAATGAATGTGGGTTCATATAGTTGTGTAATGCAGTATATACTAAAATCCAAAACAAAATAAAACCCCCTTAACTGAAATTGCCCCTTTAAAGCTGCAGCATTAAGTATGGCTGTGATCCAGCTTGGAGACTTTCCTTGGCAATATCTGTGATGCAGAAATCTCAGTTTGGAATTGCTCTTTCAGACACAGACTCCCAGAAGAATAACAGGAACATGATAATCCAAATTATTCCAGGCAGTGAAGCCCACCTGCAGTCCAGCAAAGACACTCTGTCCACTCACCTGCTATGGACTTCTCTGGGGCTGCTCATATGTAAAGGGAGGGAGGGAGGGAGGGAAGGGGATGAGAGGACAGAAATGTAGCTGTGGGTTTAAATCCTCCTGTTTCTGAAGGATTTAAGTCATGTAAGTGAAATAATTCAAGCTTCCACTATGGAAAATGATTATCTGTTTCACATGTTCTTTCTGCTATGCCTCATTAAAAGCTTGTTTCATTGTTGGACTGTGCTGAACTCTTACTGGGAAAATTACTGCTCTTTGTTTTCTGGCCTGATTCAGCTGCCTTTAAAGCTAGAAGAAATCTGTTAGATTCAGTAGGTATACAGGGGGGGAGGTGAGAATGAGCATTGAAAAAACAAGTACATGCTCTGAGTAACCCTGAATAATAGGAAAGAGATCCAAAGACTGAGGTCCCTTATTGGAGCAATGGTATAATTGAAGGAGAAAAGCATGTAAATGTAGCCCATTCATTTCTAATTTGGGCAATGAGAGGTCTACCCACTTATTACTGTCTGGTTTGGAATGACAAACAGGTGAGCCTGTCTCCTTGACTTTCTACCAGGACATTTCTGGTTTGCAGGGCCACCCCAAAAACAATAATGTATTTGTGTTGCTCCTCACAGCAAGTGCTATGTAGGGACATATATACTCTGCTGCTATTTAAAGCATGAGTACCAAGTTAGTGTCTGAAATACTACCTCTGACCTGGTTGGCAAAACTGATTTGGTGTAGTATGGACAGATTAACGTCTCCTTGTTCTGTGTTGATGCAAGGGCAAGGTCTCTGCAGCAAGAGTTAACTTAGGGCAAGGTCTTATCCCAGATATCTTGATCCTACTCAATTTCAGTGACTCTGGCATTATGTTTTGCTAACAAGAATGAAGTGGCCTCAAATGCTAGTGTAATCTCTGCACTCCCCCCACTTTTTTTTTTTCCCCCAGCTGGGAATGAAGCATTTATTTCTGTTGCTTACAAAGCCCAGCCAAAGCTCATCCATATTTCTGATGCTGGATGCAGTCCATGAGCGAATCATGATGCATGACATAGAAGGTTTTTCTTTATTTAAAGAATATAGTTTATAGAATTGCATATGCTAGTTCTTTAAAAGCCCATCCACTGAGCTCTTCCTTCATAGTGCTCAAATGAGAACACAGTGTTTTCTGTATTGTTTGTAATAGCCTGGGAAACAATGCTTCTCAGTGTGAACAGATCTCCTTCAGTGCACTGGCAAACTCATCTCAGAGGAATGTGGTTATCGACTAACCCATGATTTCTGATAGCAATAGCTAAAAAGAGTGGAAAAATACTCAGCTGCCTGTGGTCCAGTAGCACAGCAGTTTACCGACGTGCATGATAAAGTTTCTTCTATTTAAAATGGTCATAAATCCTATTGGCTCAAACACAGCATCCTGGCTGCCCACCATTGGGGAAATAACTGTGGATCAAGGCCTCTGGTGATGTAAAGTGGTGTGGCTCTGTTGATTCCAGTGAAGCAGTTTCATCTGCACTAGTTAAATATTTCATCTTGCTGTATGTTATAACACTATAACTTGTATAAAGAGTACTCCAAGTTAATGCTTGTGCTTGTGGGAAAACATTTGGATGGAAAATGTAATCATCCATTGCTAGCATGGGTGTCTGGATTCAATGACTGAAAGTTGGCATCAGTTTATAAAATATAAAATAAGGAACATGCAGGATAAATACATTTGCATAGAGATTGATGCTTGTTTTCTCCTGGGGGGAGACTGGAAAAAGTACAGGTTTTGAGCCATTTCTCCATTGAGCAGAAGGGAGTCAAGGGATTTTAGTTCTTGGAATACTGTAAAGGTCAGAGACATTTATCCTTGCCTCAACTTGGACACTGCCCAGATTTTAGGAGCTAGCTCTTCTACTTCCGGCTTGTGTTCTGCGTGTATGGTGTGTTAGCAAATTTCCCATCATAGATGAACCATGGGTGGGCAGAGGGGATCTCACTCCTGTGTCTCCACTACCCCTCCCTTGCGGTGGCCCAGAGCTTCCTTCCTCCAGCATTTGCTGTGGGCTGAGCTCCTCAGGGTTTACCAGGCTTTTTGGGGCTGGGTGCAAGGGACACTGTGGCTGGAACATGCTGCTAAAGTGGAGCCTGGTCATGCTTTCACCATTCTTACTGCATTTCAGACTGGTACTTTTCAAGGAATACCTGGAAGAAATCACTTCCATACATGGCCTTTGTTAGAATAGTTGCTGAGGCTGGCACTGGCAGGTCTCTGCATTGCACAGTTTGGACTAAAGAAATGAGATAGTAGCAATGGCTGACAAGGAACAGAGGAATGGCCATAAAGCCAGGGAGAGTGAAGGAGAAAATGTGCCTGCACTGCCTGCCCCAGCCAATCCCTCTTCCACCATGTTCTTAAGAGATGAGCCACTCTTGCTGCTGCTACCTTTCTACAAGAGCATCTGGAAAACCACTGAGACCCTTAGGTCTGCCCCGTGAAGCTGGATGACTGCATAAATGGAATCATCTGCAGCAATACCTTGGTCATTTCATTTAGCACTCTGATTTCCTTTGTTCTTTACATAAATGACTTTTTAAAGAAACACTTTAACTGGCAGGAAAAAAGTGACAAAATAAAAATCATCATCAAGGCAACAGCTGTGTAGTGCATCAGAGAGATTTCCCAGGTCTGGCACTGGCCTGGGCCTTCTCCTTCCTCCTGCCACTGTTACCTCCACCATCTCAGATGTGAACACTTTAACCTCATACACAGTAGGAGTAGTGAGGGAAAAAGTTCAGCTCCCTCGTACTGTTGGGAAGGTGGTTTTCCTGGGTCTCAAGCTGCAGTTTGTTTTGAAACAAATGGGTTCGAATTCCTCTTTCTGAGCAAGGAATATATGAAATGTAGTTACTTCAAGCAGCCACACCATGGCACTGACAGTGAAAACAGTCTCTTGAACAGAACCTAGACCTCATGTCAAAACATGTTACAATAGCACATTTTACTACAGCGTAGGAATGTTAATTTGATACAATTAAATATTATGTTGCAAGGAAATTACATGTCCCAAACCATTGCAATATGTATCTATGACCCTGGGGAAACTCTTTCTCTCAGTGCTGTGTTTATACTTCTGCCAATTTGCTTTTCCCATAACTCCCCTTTTGCCACTGCCCTGCAAATGTATTTCATGCTCCCAACCAATCTGTCAGGCCATGGCTGCCTCCGGTATCCAGCAACTTGCACAAGGAGGAGCTGGTCCACCTGATGGGGTGGATTCAGGGAATTCTGACTGGTTTGTGTTGAGTGAGGGGAAGATACCTTAATTCGTCTGTGTCATTGCAGTCTAATACCAATATGTCTTTAAAAGGTGAACTGCTCTCTTATACACTGAAGTTGGAGAGAGCCATCACATGGGTCAGTGTTAGATTTGCAAGCCAAAGCTTTATATTAATCATTAGCTGTTTGATTTTGCTAGTTCTAAGTTAGAGGAACAAAACTATGATATGGAGAGCAAGCCATTAATATTATTTAACTCCAGAGGCCAGTAGGCCTGTATTTTCTTCTTCTTTACTTTATTTTTCTTTGTCAAGTCCCTTTCCTCTGTTCTGAAAAACTCCTGTTTTCCTGTTACTCTGCAGGTGAGAGGAAAGGACCAAGGCAGAGCTGCATGGAGAATCTGGCTACTCAGCCAGAAAAAAAAACAACTGTAACATCACAGCAGTGTGGGGACCACCTCTGGAATTAACTCTCCCAACATATAACTGAACTGAATCATGCTCTGACTCCTGTGCTTGAAAGGACCCTTCAGGGATCACTTCCTGGGTTCACTGGTGGAGGCTGGGAGCTCATCATGCTGGTTTCCACCAACCTGCTCCAGAGAAGCAGTGAAGGGAGCCAAGGCTGAGACTGTCCTTCCTCCAAGGGTGTGTGCAGGGGCTGGCTGTGTCCCCATCCCCTTGAAAGCTGATTCAGCCATGCCAGCATTGCACAGGCAGTGATACAAACCTCAGGATATTTGTTGACACAGCCTGTATGATTTTCATAAGCTCTTCAAATCAGAGCTACTAATTTCCATTGTTTGTGGGAGAGGTGGTGGGTAAGTGGGAGAGGAAGGTCACGTTAAGGAAAAACTTTGAATTCTTGTCCTTTGTTCTGTCAACTGATAATTTTTTCCTGTGGTCAAAACTACTGAATGATTTTATTTTTTTTAAGGATCTTCCTCACAGCCCTCTCCAGGGTACCATTCCCATCTA
>VWZY01001545.1:276158-306959 GCA_013399075.1 Chloroceryle aenea | reverse complement strand
TTTCTCTCTTTCTCTCTTTCTCTCTTTCTCTCTTTCTCTCTTTCTCTCTTTCTCTCTTTCTCTCTTTCTCTCTTTCTTTCTCTCTTTCTCTCTTTTCTTCTCTTTTCTTCTCTCTTTCTTCACCATGCATGGCTGCCCTGTGACTGTGGAGCCGTCCTGAGAGCAGAGACCTGTGCCCCAGCCTGATGAAAGACTTTATCTGCTGTAAGCTGAATAGGCAGGAAATCCAACTGTGTGCTCCTTGGCTCTCCCCTAAAACATACTGGGGAATACCAGGCACCTCTACAGATAACTGAGGGTTCAATCTTACCTTAAAATTTGCTAAATTATCAAGACTTTCACCACTTAAGGTTGCATGTCTGTTCCTTACTCCACAGAGTACAGATACTTGTTTTCTACACAGAAAAATCCAAAGGTTCCACTGCCAGATTAGTGTAAATTTTCTCTTTTGGCGAGCTCTCTATAAAAAAGATTCTCTGTAAACCCAAACTGTGAGTGCAATTCCTCCATCTGTAATCCAAGTAAACCAATTGAAATTCTAGGCAACTAGAGTGAGACTTTTAAAAAGTAAGCAGAAAAAAATTTGCAGGTTCCCAAGTTTTAGAGATGAACAACCACGAGCATTTACATCACTGGTTCTTTAGTGGTACTTTTACCTAAGTCTGTTCTAGGTGTACCCCACTTCTGTCAATGTACATAATTAGATGTACCAACTTCATGGGCTTTTATTTCTTAAAGACTTCTTGACTAATATTTGTGTTAGTTAAAACTGTAATCTAATCACGTCCTTTGCAAGCCCATGTACATTTTTTAGGCACACAGTGGGTTAAGTTATTTCCTGTAGGCAAGGTCTGTTTGGTGACAGGTTTTTGAAGAGCTTAGTATAACACAGCATCCTGCATACTGTCCTTAATTGCAGTGCCTGGACAATGTGGACATAAGTTATGTGACCACATATTCTTCCATCCCTTTGGTTCCTGTCCAGATCATTGCACTCAAACTTGAAGGTAGAGTGGTACAGAAGGCACTGCAGAATGGTCACTCGTGCTGCAATAATGACATTCCTAGTTGGTGTGGAAATTCCACTCCACTGGAACTTCTTACTAGCCAAAAAGGGAAGAAAGGGAGAATTTGTCCCAGTCTTCTTGACTCTGCACAATTTCTGGGCCTTCATGATAAGGAAGACTCCTGAATGCTGATGGCCCTCCACCCAGCTGAGGGCCATCTCCCTGTTGCAGTCACAGCTATATAACTCCAGGGGCATACAAAACCCTTACTAAAGAGGAGGGGTAAGAAAGGCTAATGTAGTCTATTTGGTAATTTTGCACATTGATTTTTGTACTTCAGGTAGAGTAACAGCAACAGATGTGAATTCCTCTATATTATGTAGTTTATTTCAGCCTCTGATTAGGTTACATCGTGTGCACACTCCCTTCCTTGACACTTGACACTGCAGCTGCCAAGGTTGGTTTCTGGACAGGCCTGTCTTGGGAACAGTGTGTGCTGTGATCTGGATAAAGGGTGCTCAGATGGGATGTGTGTCTCTGCTTGCCCCTTCCATTGCAACTTTGTTGTGGTAACCTTTATGAAACCCAAGCCAGCTGCTTCCTAGTTTTACACAAAACACATTAATTGGGACCTCTGGCTCTGGTGAAACAGCCAACTCCTACTTGTAGGAGTTGTCTACATATGAGGCCTGTCTCTACAAACCGGAGAAATTTACCTTGCCTCAGAATTTGATACAGGGAATATTAAGTATTGGTAAGTGAAAGTGCAAAAAACTTTGGTAGTGAGTCCTTCATGGCCCCATACTGATTAAAAATAGCTGCTAACAGATCCGATTTCCTCTTGTCAGGGCAAAAAAGGCTGCCAAGCAATTTATCTGTGTCAGTCACTGACTATATTTTCTGGTTGCCCTTTTAGTCGGCTCCTTGCACAAGTTCTCCCCAAGAAGTGTGTAGTGAAGCTCTCTTCCTGAATCAGCTCCTCTAGAAGTTTATCAGCTACTAAAACCAAAACAGTCCCCAAATACAAATGTAGCAGCAGCACAATGACTGGAAATCTTTTCATCTCCTTGATATGTTTGACTCAATCATATGTCTACCAAAGTATTTAATTTATTTAATGTATTTGTATATGATTCTTAGTACACTTTTAACAGGTACTTACACGTCTGCAAATTATGTGCCCATGTTATCTATTTAGAATTATTTAAGGCATGCTGGAAGCTGACGTCTATATCTCTTGTTATGATGTCTTTTAATTTTAGAAGACCTGTCCCTGTGTTTCACAAACCACTGGTTTACACAGTGGCACTAGCAACGTGAGCACCATTGATTTTGTGTCAAGGGTCACGGTCCAAACTCTCCCAGTCTGTCCTTGGCCCGCCATGACCTCCCTAGCCCCTGAAGTCAGGGGCAGAGCTTGTCTGTCTTTAACAAGAATGAAGTCCTAATCCCTTTAATCATCTTTTCTATATAAGTCCTTGCTGCATGGAGGAGTTTGTTTCTCTGAGTGTGTCTGCCTAATCAGAGCAGCATAACTCTCCCAGTGCAGATGGATGCTGTGGCAGCAGCTGTTCTGGCTTGCTTGTATCAGTATGGTTCTGTTTATGCTGGAGCTTTTACACAGGCATGTGCAGCAGGTTTTTTTTTAAACAGCCACCCAGCAAAGCTTTGGTGCCCTCACTCTTGACTGTAGCAATGGGAGCATGTGCTGGCTCCCAGGTGCAGCTGACCCTGTGTGGGTCCATCACATGCAGGGCAATAAGGATGAGCCGTGTGAAGAGACTGAGGCCAAGGACAAGACCTGCATTTGAACTGGCTGTTGGGGGGGTGGTCCTGCTGTGTATCAGGTGGGTATGCCATTCAGCAAACACTCATGGCTAAAGCAAAAGAGCTTGATGCTTACAAACCACCAATACCTAGGATATCTAATACATCAGGCTTAAGTGCCACTGCCCAGTGGCTGGGTCACACTGGTTTTGACAGTCAAGTGATTGATTTCACTGTCAACTATTTTAGCTCATTGACCTTCTGGAGGAATGAAATAGGAACCAAGCGGTTTTGTGATTCAGAAGCATCAGTTTGTTTCCTAGCATGACAACCCTGCTGCACTTCCCCAGGAAGGTTGCTTTCTTGGCTCATACCCTTGCAACAACAGCCAGAATAGTTATCAGCAGACCCTCATGCCTCAGTTAACTCAGCTTTACATGACATTAAAGAGCATGCCAAGCCAATGAAAACGGGAACCTGAGCAGTGGTAGGCAGTAGCCATTCATCTGCTCCTTGATGTTTTGGCTTGTTTTCACTGCCATAGAGTCCTCTGTCCAAGTCTGGTTGCCTCTGGCAATGGCAGGGTAGATAGGGCCATGCAAGCACAGTATGTGAGAAAGAGTGACCTATTGTAGTGAGAGTTTTGTTTGTGGCTTGTGCTGTCATGCAATCAAATCGTCTGTGTTTGTACAGGGAAGGGAGCAACCCTGCTGTAAGCTGGTAGCTGTGTGGAATAGTTGGGATTGCAGTGAGGTTCTTCTTCCCCAGATGAAAGCACCATTTCACCTCAGTTTATGCCTAGTCCATGTTGATTGTGGCATAGCCATGTTACAAACACTGGGCTTTGCCACATCTTGGGAAATGATGGAAATGAACAAGAGAAAACACCAATTACTGTGTCTGTTTCTATGCTCTCATCTGTTCCCCTGCATCAGACTCTGAATCATGTTTCCATGGGGTATGAAGAGGGCTGGAAGACAAGGAGAGCTCCTGAGCATTGCATAGATCTGCAGAGACATGGGAGAGAATGTGAGGGGTGGCCGCTGTGCCACCAGTGGTGGGGTGAGCAACTAGGGAGCTGGAATGGGCTTCTTGGGATGGCTGGCTGAGAGCTGGCTTCATGCTGGGTCCTGTCTTAGCATGGGACCATGCTAGGGCAAACACATTCTACTGCTCAGAAAGACTTATGAGCTCAAGAACAGTATCATGTTAACGCAGCTCTCACCTTTCTGCATTTTAGGCCCATAGCTTTTAGATAATGACACCCTGAGCCACAAAGATACTTAAGTCCTACCCAAATAGTGTGTTTCATTGAAAACTGCCACCCTAACCCTGGGTCTTAAGGTTGCTCTAGTTTTTACTAGCATTTCCCCAGAGATGCTTTAAGTTTGGTGGCAGTGCAGCACATGCTGGTGATACCATGCTGGATGAGAGGCTTGCTACAAGGTGCTTCTCCCAGTCAAGGAGAAGCTGTCCCATCGTTTAGCATCATCATGCTGAGAATTACCTCTTCAGCTCTGGGGACCAACATCTTTTCTAGTCATCACAGGCTCCCTTCCTAGGCCGGGAAGGGAATTGTTTGCAGAAAGAGGTTTATGAAATGAAAATGGCTGGTTGCCATCGTTCTTATCTAGAAGCTCCATGCCTGGAGACCTGCTTGGAAGGTGAAAGGCAGAGATTTTTGTCTCCTCTCTGCCTGAGAAGATCCTCAAGAGGATCATTCCCATGAGTCCCAAATCACTGGGATATAAACCACCCTGTGGGGGCAGGAGTGAGGGGGAAAAGCATCATCTTTCACTGTGCCTGAGAGACTGGGTGGATGAGAAGACCGCTTCCTTTATAAAACTCGTGCAAAACTGAAGAGCAGCAATGGGAGGAGTGGCGTGCCCCTCCTCAGCCAACACTTCTCTCTGAAGAAAAATGGTTTTAACTGAAAGATGTAGCCTCAGGCAGAAGTTTTCCACCAACTGAAGAGAGCAGTGCTGATGACTGGGCTATTATGTCAAAGGTTAGAGCTTGCCTCCATCCTCCACCTGCATTTTAATTGAGAGGCAAGTGCCTGAGTAGCTGAGTCAAACCTGAGCTGCTTGCTGCATTTGTGTTTTAGAAGCACCTGGAAGAGACAAACTGTGACAGGCGGGGCATGGCACAGCACAGCCGAGCCTCCAGGGGCTGGGGCAGCCTGGGAGGAATGTGCAAAACTGAATTTCAGATGCAGGCGCAGGGAGTGGTTGGCACGTCCTCTGGGTCACGAAGGCAATGCCTTGTCTGGCAGCTTGTGATGGACAGCTGAATGTGGCCCTAGAGGCACTGGCAGCATCTGTGAGGCCTTGGGGGCTTTTGGCATTGCAACATGAGGGATTGCTGCAGGGGCTGGAGCTCTGCTCTGCCTCCTTTGCAACAAGAGTGATCTGCCCAGTCCCAAAAGTATCGTTTAATCTGCCAAGGACTGATAGGCTTGAGGCCCTGCTCTCCTTCCTTTTGAGGGAGGAAGTTTTGGCTGCAGAAGAGGTTCCACAGCAATGTCTTCTTGGATTGCAATGGATATAAGCTTTTTTAAAAGGCTCCAGATTTAGGCATTTTCTGTAGGACAGTGCTCATGTACCCTGAATGCCTGAGCTACACCCATGGGGCAACTCTCCCTTGAGGCTGGGCACCCTGCTGTATGGTGCTGCCTAGAGCTACTGTGGGGTCCACCTTGTGAACCACTCACTTCTCTGAAGACATCACCTTGGCTGCTACTACCATTGGAAAAAAGTGGATGGCAGTAGCTGGACTTCCTCAGTTTTTTGTCTTCATTGAGAAATATCTGTGGCTGGTCACAACTGGCCATGCTGCTGATGGGGCTGCCTGGGGCCACAGGTCATACATTGAGGCAATGCAGTGCTTATTCCCTTGGCTCTGGGGACCAGCCTTCCCTGGCATGTTTGAGTGTGCTGGTAGAGTGGTAGCTTTATATCTTGAGACATATTTTACTGGGATGATAATATTCACCCCTAAGTTCTCCTCATTATGCTTTTCCTTAGTAGGTTGCAGATGATGGCCTTTGGCTCACATGAGGCATGCTGAGACAGAGCCAGGGAGGGAGCTGCCTGGATGGAAGTGGCTGTGGTCTGCCTCCATCAGTCAACAGCAAGGGTGGGCAGCAAGGAGCCTCCCAGACCTTGGTGTGGTTTCTGGGAGGCAGTTTATCCCTTCCCAGGACTGAGCCTGTGCCTTTGACTTGTGCACCAACAAGAAAAACCAAAAGGGAGATGAGGAAAAACAACAAACAGGGTGACTGAAAGCACATCTGAGTGTTGGAGGTTTATTTTAATAAACACAACACTGCTTTTTCATCACATCCCTCCCCTCTCCCCCTGCTACCCCAGGATACTTTTAAAGCCTGCACTGAGATGCCAGACTGCAGTTTATACATTTCAGGGACGTAAATGAAAACAGATGCTGTGTTTCTGTGAGATGCCTGCCCACACTGGCCGTGGCAGCCCTGTCATTGCAGGAGCTGCCAATGCATGGGGTACAGCCATGCTGGCTGCTGCTGGCTGAACACATCAGCCTGCCCTTTGCCTCTCCTCAGGGCCCTGGCACTATATTTTAGGGTTTTTTTTTTGTTTTAGTCCCCAGAGGGGAAACTGAAAGCAGCTTTTTTTTTTTTTTTTTAATCTCCCCTATTACCATTTGGGGAAAACAGAACAGAAACAAACTCTGGGGTTTGGTAACTGGCTAAAATTAGTATTCCTCATGAATGATTACACTCTCACCAGAAGGAATTAGTTTTTGGTGTTTTGTTTTTGTTTTTGTTGTTTTTTTTTTTTTTTAATTCATAAGCCCTGCTTCTTCCTCATGATGCAGAGCACTTTACTATGCAGCCAGAAAAAAGGTATCCAAATTCCCTGCTTCCACCCATGGCAGAGAGTTGGCTGCTGCTTCATTACAGTAATTAAAAAGGGACTCAGTAACAGAATAAACACACTCATCAAGGAAGTTTGCTCTCTACTTTCCTGGACTTTTTCTGCAAACAGATCTTGGCATGAGATCCCAGCAAGGCCATGGGAATTTGCATTGCAGTTTCTGCATGATATAGTTGGAGGGATTGGAGATGTCGTGGTCCCTCTGTGGGCTCTCCAGCAACAGCTCTGCTGTACTGTGGTGAGGTTGGTGCCCATGGGGGACATGGGGAAAGTCCGTTCCTTTAATAGCAAATAAAACCTCTGCCAGGGATGGCTGCTTGTGACAAGTTGTGCTGTTGTTTCAAGGTTACATGAGCCTAAAGAAAAAGGGTGGCTGGAGAGGTGCCCTTTATGTACCTATTAAATAAATTAAGTTTGAGGGTGCTCTGCTATTGTGTCCTGAAGAAAAGAGGGCTGTTACAGAGCAAAGGAGCTGAAGTGTCTGCCAAAGTGTCTAATACGATTCAGAGTCTTTGGTCTTTACATAAAGAAGCTATGTGGCTCAGATGAGTAGACTGGTTAAAGCCAAGCAGCCTCTTACCCTTTAAAAAAAAATAGATAAAAGTTTCTTCCTGCCACGTGGCTGAGAATAATGGTGCTGCCTCCAGCCAGACTCCTTGAACCTGACCTGGGATGCACTACTTTATTTGCATCGACCCAGCTGAGCTGAAGAGCCTTTCCTGACTTCAGGGAGGCCATAAATATGCACATTGTGAAAAATGCTGCTCTTGCTTGTGCTACAGTAAAAAAAAAAACAACTTGCTTAAAGAATACCTGTCTCTGAGTTGACAAGTTTTGGAGATCATCAAAGACAATCAAATACTAAAAATCAATAGAAATGTACCATGCAAAAAAACCCAAACCAACAAAAAAACCTCTGGTGTGCGAAGTATCTACATGTTTTTAAAGTGGTGATTACTATATTGACAGTGGAAGGAATGGTGGTATGGGCTGTATTTCTCCACTTATATTTTAACAACAGAACAAATATTTATAGATCTGGAATTTAGACATTGTAATGAGTATATGTGGCCAGGGCCTGATTCCCTGGAAGTGGGGCTGGGCTGGGACATCGGGTGGCCCACCATGTGGCTCTGTGAGAAGGTTTTTGGATGCTCTTTTCCATCAAAATATTAAAAATGGAAAGCCCATTCCCTTAAAATAGGTTCTTTATTTCATAGATGAGAAGTTGTGCATGGGGAGGGCTGAATGCATCATTTCCTCCAATCAGTTGTGTGTTGGATAGTTGAGATGTTCAAAACATACCTGCTACAGATGGTGAAGCTCAACTGAAGCAGAGGCTGGATGGAGAATGGCTGGATGGCTCCTCCTGAGACAGCTGCTGGCATTAAAGCTGTCCTTTGCACTTGCGTCAGACAGTATCCTGTGCAGAAATGTTGATGGGCTGCAAAATATGTGCTTCTTTCATGACCCCACTTCTATATAGACACCCTGCTTTTTCTGTTGTGTGGGTCTTTTTTTTTATTATTTTTTTTTTCTAGAATGTTTTCCAAGCAATAACTCCTGTTTCAATTGAGTGATACATCTACCAAGGGTGGGACAATTTCCCACTGGCATTTTTCAAATTAATGTAAATTTTTACTTTAAGCAAGCATTTGTTTAATACAGTTACAGAGTCTTATTTTAAAACATGTCTGTTTTTGTTTAGGTAAGCATAGCAAACTTAGTGGTTAGGAAGTATTGCTCATTACTATTATTATTGTTAGTTAAGCCAAATCTTTGGAGTATGAGTGGGTGAAAATAGAAAAAAAGTCACATCCTACCATGTCTTCATCCCATGACAGGGATATTTTTTTTAAATCATGCTTGTAAAATGTGTTTGTTTGTGTGTACTGTATCGGTGTATTTTTAAAAGCTGGTTTTACTGACTTCATTATTGGCTTAATCTCAGAAATGAATGCCATGAGTGTGAGTAAAATATGTGTGTGCATGCTCTAGATATAGCTTGGTAGGATGAAGGCATTTTTGCAAGGGTCTACAGATATTTCTCCATCTTTCCAACTACCAAAATCTGTCTGCCTGACAGTAGAGGACCTGATATGGGAGGTGTAGTGGGGCAGCGTCATGAAGTCCTGTCTGCCAACAGGGCAGGGGGGCTGATCCTGTCTCTATGAGGGGTGTGGACGCTGTGTGGATCATAACACCAGGACTGAGAGACCTCCTTGCTCCACTTGCTTTGTTTTCCCACTGGACCTAGAGCTTCGTGCCCATGGTGTGCAGAGATGCACGCACATAAGACAGAGGTTTCCTGTCTGTGATGGGGACAGAGAAAGGAGGAAGCCTCTGGGTTAAGATCAGTGGGGATTTTGTAACTGTGAATTTATAAATTGAAAGATGTTTTTGGAAAGCCTTTTGTATGATCTGAAGCCATTCTCCAAAGTAATTATAGGAGTTATTAAAAAATTTTACAAGACTACTTGATATGAAGGGAATCTCATCCATAGCAGGAACAAAACAGGAGAGGTTTGTTGGCAGGAGTCATTAATAAGCTCAAAGGGGAATAGACTGTCAGAAAAAGGAAATTCTCTGGCACAGCAGAATGGCAGGTAATTAATAATTACTGCAATTATAGTAAGTAATAACTAGCATACATTCTGACTGTTCATCAGTAGCTTGCCAGGCTTCATTACTTGCAGATTCTTTCTGGTAAAAAACCCAACACCAACAAGCATATCTCATCACGTTTTGCTGTGAGTTCACTTCTTCATGAAATCTAGAAGATGACATTTGATAATGAGCTGGAACAACTCTGTTTTCTTAATTAAGGGGGAGGACTCCTTCTGAAAGCTTTGACAAAGTTTCACAGGACTGTCACCAGGACTGCCAAAACTCAGGCTCCTGCTGCTGGGCTCATGGGAAGCACTTCAAGGTATGAGGGAGTGACTTATCCTTGAATCCACCAAGCCTGTGAACTCTGAATGCATTTGCTTTCTTAAAAGACAATGGTAGCTCAGTTCTTCCCAGTCCAGCACAACAGGATGGTCTCAGAAGTTGGAGTCTTAAAGGAAGTGATTTGCACTTGCAAAGCATTAGGATAAGGAAAAATACAGGAGCTGAAGTCTGCCCTTGGAGGAGAGTCCTGTCTTGTAGCAAGAAGTAGATGCCTGGTATACCTTATGGGGCAATGAAAGGTTGTGTTAGTATTGCTGTTAAAAAAGGTTAGGATTTTAAGAACATTTGCATCATGTGCAGTTTGAATAAGTGGTTCTTGGGAAAATGGTCTTCAGAAAGCAAATAACTCTACAGAGACATTGACATTGCTTATATTAGGGAATCAGAGCTGTTCAGAGCAAGTATTGTAAAGAGAAGTGAATTTTCATACTCTATGAGGCATAAAAGCAGGAGAACAACTCTGAGACAGGACCTCCAATAAACAAACAAACAAACAAAAACCCAACCAACCAAAAAAAATACCAATAAACCCAAATCCAAAAAAACAACCCCCAAAAAAGTGGAATAAATGTGTAATTATTACAAAAAAATAGAGTTTTGCATAATGTTAAAAATGGGAAGCTGAAGTTGCTGTAAGGAAAATAAATACTGTCTTGGGAGATTGCTATCTTACCTCTGACAGTTGTTAAAACTGTGTGGGGAGGATGATTTATTTATTTACATTCACAAAAAACAGACAAATGGCTTTTGCATGTAGTGATCTAACAATATGGGTGAGAACTGATCAATCAGTTAGCTTTAGTGGGAGTCCAAAGAAAAAATGCCTGAAGATTTCCTAGCTAGGATAGGAAATATCTCAAAGAAATTAAGATGTTTCTTGACTAGGGAAAGGTCAGCTACGTTACTGTAGTGAAATGTGCTTGGAGGCAGCTATTGGAGCAGTATGCATTGATAAGGAGGAATGTGCAGTGCTAGCAAATTAAATGTTTTGGGTGGATATCTTAGAATAATTTATTTGACTGACTGAGAATATCTACAGTGCCCTGAATTATGTACCTTTTATTCTGCTGTGTATAACTACTGGAGCATTGAAAAAAATACCATCTTCAGTGACAGTCCTGTGTGAGCCAAGGCTGTCTAAGTGTGTGATTGCTGTCATGATGTGTGCTATGTTCAGGTAACTGAGTCCCAGTGACCCAGGATAGAAACTATTTCCTTGACTATTGGATAATGGTTGTTGATTCTATTTGTAGAAAAAACCTTGATGATAAAGGATGGCTTCTGAATACAGGAAGAAATGTGGCATGTCTAGTGGACAATTTAAGGATGAAAAAGTGTTTTAGCCTATGAGACCAGCATAGCTATATTTAGTTCATAGTGCCCACAGCAGTGATACAAATATTATTCACTAATGGGTGTTGGAAAGGAAGAAGAGGATGCAGGTAAGAGGATGAACTTCAGAGGAGGATGCAAAGCCTTAAGCAGAACTTGTCACCTTGCTCAGCCCTGACTGGAGGTTTGCAGATGTGAGGGAGGCCAGTGTTACTCCAAGCTCCTAGGTGGGAGTTGCAAAAGTGGTGATGTTTTGTAAACTGTTATACAGCTGTTGATAAAACCAGAGCTTTTGGATGTGACAGATGCTGTTCCCATTAGCTTGGCTGGGTGAAACCATGCACAGCCTCACTGAAAAGTATTCAGACATTGCTGTTAACAGATTTTTTCAGAAAAGTGAACTACATAATTAGACCAATGTGGGCTTATGAGTATGGAAAAGCAAATGTAGATCCCTATACTTTCATCAAAACAAAGCTAACTCATAGAGGGTGTCAAATACTCTGACAGAACTCTGCCATTGAGCTACAGAAGGCAGAGGAAGTGTCTCCCAGTCCCCAAACTGCATGTAACCAGCACCACTAAATGTGTTCTTGGTCTCCCCAGATCCATCAAGGTGCTTTGGGAAGTGCTTTGGGCTTGTGAATATGTGGAAGGGGTGAGCTTCCTTCAGAGAAGAAGGCTGTTTGCCAGCTGCTCAGTGCTTTGCATATTCAAAATCACAACCACCCTGTAGCATGTGGCAAGAGGAAGAGGTGCAATGATGGCATCTAGCCCATGGAAACTTCTATGTGCCTTTTAAGAAGGGGTCTGTGTTTGCCAAAACCATGGCATTTGTGTGGCATTTTCCCCAGAAGGCCAGACAAGCTGCCTTTCTTAAATTACCCATTTGGCCCAAGCAAGTGGTATCAGGTTTTCTGTTGTGGTGGTTTGAAAAGCAGCACGTTCTGAGTGTTAACCAGAATAAAGGGATGAGACGTCTAAGAGCTCTGTGTGGATGCTGAGCCCTAGTGCAATGTAGCTGGCATGGGAATGGAAATAAAAAAAAACAATATGGAGAGATGCCATTAACATGATGAGAACCAAAGGTCATCTTTGGATGGTCTCCCAGAGAGCTAGCTTGTGACAAACATATCTTGTGACAATGTTTATAGTCACTGCATAAGATTTTAAAACACTGTCCTACTGGTTTTAAATTGGTTAGCCTCTCCAAAGGTTTCAGTTGTTCTCATGGGATTAGGTATCACAGGAGAAGGGTCTGATGATGAGACATAAACTAGAGAGTGTTGCATTTTGTACATAATGAAGCAGGACGTCTCTTCTCTGACTCCTTTCCTGAATGTTGTCAGATTTCCCCATGTACTATTGACAGTGACTTGTAAATCCCTTGGAAAACATATTGCCACTTGTAGGTTCCTGGTCCTAACCAATGACCTGATGGTTGCTGAGTTCCTCACTGGACATTAAAAGCTCTTCAAGAACCCACTTACCAGCTGCTCTGAGTCAGGGAGCTAATGCTTAAAGTTGAAAGCATTGCTAAAAGCATTGCTTGTGAAGACATTGAGTGAATTATGTCATTCTTTGGATAGCTTGCTTTGGTGGCTACCATGTGCCCAACACAGATTTGTCCCTATTGCTCATCTTCCTAATCAGGTGTTTCNTCTCCTCTCCTCCCCCATCACCTTTTAAGTTGCATGCAGGCCTCTGCATCTGGATGACGATTATATCCAGAAGGTTTTTACTGTTTAAATAAATGCTTTAAAAGCCTGCTTAAAATTCTTTCCCCTGTTTAATCTGTAATTTTTCAAAATAGTTTAAAAGGCCTTAGGGATTTCACTGCCCATCTTGTCTTTTTAGGCTTAAAGCCCAGGCATTTTTTGATAGACTGCCTGTGTCACTGCAGATGTACTTTGAATCACAGTTTTATTTGGAGATGTGCTGCATATCTTCACCCTGGATTGTCCCAATGTGCATCTGTAGCTGACCCCTCCCATAGTGTCTTCTAAAACTTAGGTTTTCTGATTTAGGAAAAATATAAGCAGTCTACGGGTAGAAAGCTGTGTTTTCACTTGCCCCTGAATTATGATTTCTGGCTGCTGCAGAGGATTTAAGCCCTTTCAAGCCCCAAACCTCATGGGTCTGCAATAAATCTTGAAGAGATTCTTCAGTGTGGACATGTCTGGTAGCTGCACTGTCACCTGCTCATGTCATGATGGAGGACTTGCTCACACCATAAACACTGACATCAAGATGAAGCATATTTTTATTAAGCACTTGGTAAAAGATAATGTTTCACATCAGTCTGAGAACAGGAGGCACCTGTACTGTTGAAAGTTAAAGGTAGAGTCACTTGAGGTTGCACTTATATAACATTCCCCCTTAAACAGCCATGCCACAGAGAGAAGCAAAAATAGCTGCTAAATGATAAAATATATGTGCAGATTTGAAGTACCTCCAATCAAGTTTCACATTCAATGTGAAGAGCTTTTTAAAAAAGTGAATCTGGTGAGCCACAGTGTTGGCGTGGCCAATATAATTTCCCAGACATTGGCGTCAGCTTCTGGATGCTTTTTTTCTGCAGAGCCCTTTGGTGCAAACCAAGTTCTGAGCAGCCCTAGCATGGGCTGTCAGCTTATCCTGTGTACTCATTTGTTGTTAATTCATTAGTGAATGAGCCACTACCCTCTCCTTCCTCTGCTCAGAAAGGTAACCCACTGCAAAGAGTTTGAAACTAAAAGGTTGTTTTACTTATTAGTAACCAGAACCACTGTTCAAGTAGGTTCTCTACAACGTACTTCCACAAGAAGTAATTTAAAACAATATAAATTATTTGAGACTTTTATACTATCTTTACCATATACCCGAATAATATTTCTGATATTCCTGTCGGAGAGCTTCTCTGTAAATCATCTGGAACAGGGATTTTTACAGCTCTTTTCACTAATGTGAATTCTGGGACAAGCAGTGAACAAATAATCCTCATAAGTTCAAGCTGGTGTTTTTTGATTACAAAAGTTCATCCCATAACTGTATACTTCTGAGTATCTCTTAAAATCTGGTGCTTGTTGCTTCTGAATATGCATGTAACTGAGACTGTAATTGTGCTGCAGCATTGTAAAACTGTTAAACTGGTGAGTCTTTGAAGTCTTGTACATCTTCATCTTCTGTAACAAAAATGAAGTCAGAACATAAAATTAACTTTACTTTTTTTTTCCATAAAAATAACCCATTCCAGACAGCGTACTTTTAAACAAAAGTTGAAATATGATAGGAAATTCTAGTGCTATTTGAATCTGCCTGTATTTGCTTTTCTATTTTGTGCTTGCAATACTTGAAATTAGGTGTCCTAATTTCAATTATTTTTTTAAAATAATCCAGTAATGAATACTAAAAAATATGTACACATGTGCTTCTAAGAATATATTTGATATACTTGATACAACTGTTACCTTTTAGAAGTTGTGAAACCTATTTTTGGCTGCAAAGTATCCCTATTTCAGGTATGTGAATAATAGCAGAAAACGAAGAAGTGAAACTGATAGAGCAAAATGTCCTTTCTATGTTAATGTGAATTCCAGAAGGTTTGTGCAGTTTGAATATAATGCTTACTGGGCAACTGCTGTTACTGAAATGGGCTGCAATAACAAGAGCTTAATAGTTAGCTTTGGTACAGAGAGACTTGAAGGAGACAGGAACTTCCTGAGAGCACAAGTCAAAGGGGCGACTTTTTAGATTTTTCTCCTAAATATATCACTTTTGTGCAATCCCAGAAGTTAAACAAGCATTAGATGTTGTCATTACAGTCTCTGGAGTGATACTCAAGGTATGTGAGAGGCTCCACCTTGAGCTCCCCTGGATATGAGGGCCAGAGAGCAGAGATGAGGGGTGAGTGAGGTGGGGGGTGTACCCACATAGAATTGAGTAATGCAGAGGTATTAACCTAGTGGGAGTCTATTTTGATACAATCCTGAGGGATAGGGTTGGAGGGGTGAAAGAAAGTATGAATTACATCAATATGGGATTGATCTAATCTCCTTCCAGGCTCTTGATTTTGGCCGTGCATGACATGGATGTGCAGCCCCTCCTGTCTCATGCTGTGATTTAGAGCTGTATTCTTGCCTCTTGGTGGCTGTGAGGATTTTGACACGGGCAAGTTTTCCAGAAACTTATTCCTTAAAGTTTCCCTTTGTGTTTGAAAAAATAAATCCCTATTTCTTGTCTTAAAATCTGTTTGGATATTAAAACAGGTTGTTGGTTTGTTGTTTTTTTTTTGTCTCATCGAATAGTTTGTGCTCTGTTCTCCTGTTCTCAGTGTACCTCAATGCCTGCCCATTATGAGAGAGGCTGTGGATAACTGCTGGGAGGAACAGTCCCATTCCCGTGCTCCTACTGCCCTTCCTTTCCCTACTGCAGGTTTTAGTAGCTGTAGATGTTTACTTGTTGAAATATTTGGTGCAAAGACTGCTGTACTGTGCTTAATGGTGAAGAACAGGAATCATCTCTGTCCTAATGTGTTCAAAGAACAAAAAGACACAGAAGCGTCATTAAAGGACCTTCTCTTTACAGAATCAACTCTGATGCACTCTGTGCCCACCACAGTGCTATGAATCCTTCNTTGTAGGTTCCTGGTCCTAACCAATGACCTGATGGTTGCTGAGTTCCTCACTGGACATTAAAAGCTCTTCAAGAACCCACTTACCAGCTGCTCTGAGTCAGGGAGCTAATGCTTAAAGTTGAAAGCATTGCTAAAAGCATTGCTTGTGAAGACATTGAGTGAATTATGTCATTCTTTGGATAGCTTGCTTTGGTGGCTACCATGTGCCCAACACAGATTTGTCCCTATTGCTCATCTTCCTAATCAGGTGTTTCTATGGGGAGATGGCTGTTTGTAGGTTATGGGGAGATGGCTGTTTGTAGGTATGCTCTTCCAAATACAGCCATGCTTCTAATGAAATTAGTGCTCATGGATGTCGACCATGTCTCCTGCAGTCCTTATCTCCGGCCAGTTATGCAAAAGGTTATGACCGGCATGTGAATTGTGATATGGCAACCTCCAGCAAAGAGCAGCAACAAAGTGCTGCAGAAGTGGGACGCAGAGGGCAGTTGTGTCTTGCTGCTGTCTAGCTGCTGAACCCTAGAAGGTCATCCTCCAGTCAGGAGAGGTTCTATGAGCCAGGAGTTGAGATCATCCAATTCCATCTCCTTCCATCCTCAAAGGGAGATTTATCGACACAGCAAAAGTTTGTCGTATTTGCCATTACCTTTTCTGATGTTNGCAGATTTGAAGTACCTCCAATCAAGTTTCACATTCAATGTGAAGAGCTTTTTAAAAAAGTGAATCTGGTGAGCCACAGTGTTGGCGTGGCCAATATAATTTCCCAGACATTGGCGTCAGCTTCTGGATGCTTTTTTTCTGCAGAGCCCTTTGGTGCAAACCAAGTTCTGAGCAGCCCTAGCATGGGCTGTCAGCTTATCCTGTGTACTCATTTGTTGTTAATTCATTAGTGAATGAGCCACTACCCTCTCCTTCCTCTGCTCAGAAAGGTAACCCACTGCAAAGAGTTTGAAACTAAAAGGTTGTTTTACTTATTAGTAACCAGAACCACTGTTCAAGTAGGTTCTCTACAACGTACTTCCACAAGAAGTAATTTAAAACAATATAAATTATTTGAGACTTTTATACTATCTTTACCATATACCCGAATAATATTTCTGATATTCCTGTCGGAGAGCTTCTCTGTAAATCATCTGGAACAGGGATTTTTACAGCTCTTTTCACTAATGTGAATTCTGGGACAAGCAGTGAACAAATAATCCTCATAAGTTCAAGCTGGTGTTTTTTGATTACAAAAGTTCATCCCATAACTGTATACTTCTGAGTATCTCTTAAAATCTGGTGCTTGTTGCTTCTGAATATGCATGTAACTGAGACTGTAATTGTGCTGCAGCATTGTAAAACTGTTAAACTGGTGAGTCTTTGAAGTCTTGTACATCTTCATCTTCTGTAACAAAAATGAAGTCAGAACATAAAATTAACTTTACTTTTTTTTTCCATAAAAATAACCCATTCCAGACAGCGTACTTTTAAACAAAAGTTGAAATATGATAGGAAATTCTAGTGCTATTTGAATCTGCCTGTATTTGCTTTTCTATTTTGTGCTTGCAATACTTGAAATTAGGTGTCCTAATTTCAATTATTTTTTTAAAATAATCCAGTAATGAATACTAAAAAATATGTACACATGTGCTTCTAAGAATATATTTGATATACTTGATACAACTGTTACCTTTTAGAAGTTGTGAAACCTATTTTTGGCTGCAAAGTATCCCTATTTCAGGTATGTGAATAATAGCAGAAAACGAAGAAGTGAAACTGATAGAGCAAAATGTCCTTTCTATGTTAATGTGAATTCCAGAAGGTTTGTGCAGTTTGAATATAATGCTTACTGGGCAACTGCTGTTACTGAAATGGGCTGCAATAACAAGAGCTTAATAGTTAGCTTTGGTACAGAGAGACTTGAAGGAGACAGGAACTTCCTGAGAGCACAAGTCAAAGGGGCAACTTTTTAGATTTTTCTCCTAAATATATCACTTTTGTGCAATCCCAGAAGTTAAACAAGCATTAGATGTTGTCATTACAGTCTCTGGAGTGATACTCAAGGTATGTGAGAGGCTCCACCTTGAGCTCCCCTGGATATGAGGGCCAGAGAGCAGAGATGAGGGGTGAGTGAGGTGGGGGGTGTACCCACATAGAATTGAGTAATGCAGAGGTATTAACCTAGTGGGAGTCTATTTTGATACAATCCTGAGGGATAGGGTTGGAGGGGTGAAAGAAAGTATGAATTACATCAATATGGGATTGATCTAATCTCCTTCCAGGCTCTTGATTTTGGCCGTGCATGACATGGATGTGCAGCCCCTCCTGTCTCATGCTGTGATTTAGAGCTGTATTCTTGCCTCTTGGTGGCTGTGAGGATTTTGACACGGGCAAGTTTTCCAGAAACTTATTCCTTAAAGTTTCCCTTTGTGTTTGAAAAAATAAATCCCTATTTCTTGTCTTAAAATCTGTTTGGATATTAAAACAGGTTGTTGGTTTGTTGGTTTTTTTTTGTCTCATCGAATAGTTTGTGCTCTGTTCTCCTGTTCTCAGTGTACCTCAATGCCTGCCCATTATGAGAGAGGCTGTGGATAACTGCTGGGAGGAACAGTCCCATTCCCGTGCTCCTACTGCCCTTCCTTTCCCTACTGCAGGTTTTAGTAGCTGTAGATGTTTACCTGTTGAAATATTTGGTGCAAAGACTGCTGTACTGTGCTTAATGGTGAAGAACAGGAATCATCTCTGTCCTAATGTGTTCAAAGAACAAAAAGACACAGAAGCGTCATTAAAGGACCTTCTCTTTACAGAATCAACTCTGATGCACTCTGTGCCCACCACAGTGCTATGAATCCTTCCATAAAACCAGTATAGGGATTTCCAAATGCTCGTGTGATAAAGGTGACAATGGGACAATCCTTCCTCTAATTGGTAGTGTTACCAGCATAGTTGCACCATAGTATGGTGGCTGTCCCATCCTACATGCACATGTGCTTGTCCCTCTGCACTGGCACAGGGCGTGTGTCAGTCTTTTGATGGACAACCTTTTCATTCTCCTCTCACAGAAGTGGTGGTACCTTGGTGTCATTCACATAGTGACTTAATTTTTGTGCTTTGTCTTGTCAGGCTTTGATTCACATGCCTTGCCAAGGCTTCTCTTGGAGCCCTTTTCAGGCCATGAAGGGTCAAACAACTGTCACTGTTCAACAACTGCCTTTCCTGGGAGCACGCCTGGACGATTATGGGTTGCTGCCTACTAATGAGGATTTTCTTCACAATGAGAAAGGCTTATGTGTCCAAAGTACTTGGACTTCTGAGACATTGATTTAAAAGAGCAGAAACATATTTACATGCTGCCATCCTGTACTCAGAGCTTCTCTTATGCCCACAAATAGATGGAACAAGTTGATGAGACTTTGTTCTTTTAGAGACTAACTTGCCTAGGACAGGTTTAAAGCTTCTGCCAGCCTTATGAGCCTAAAAGAGCTTTTGCAGTCCTTTCTCCCCTGCTCCTTCTGCAGGCTTGATCTTTACCCTTTGATCTCCAGATCTACAGTGTTAGAAAAACAACAGTTTCACTGAGTTTGGGGCAGAGCTGTCACATCTTCCAGGCTGTAAATCTAGCTATTGTGTTTGAGCATTGCCTGTGATGCTTCTTATCGAGATCATTGTTCCACCCTTTCCTGTTTGGTTTCTTTCACAATTCCTTTTGAATGAGCTCCCTAGTAAAGAACCCATCATAAACAAACACATTGAGCTTTGCACAATGCAAAATAACATTGATTTCCCAGTTTTCCTCCCCTGAAGCATAAAAATGAACCCCAAATATAAAATGAAAGAATCCCAAAGGGATGTAAAACATCTAAGAGCCATAACCTCCAGTGGCAAATCACCGCTGGTGCAGCTGAGAACTCCCCATCAAGTTTCCAGCTTTCCCAGGGTTTTCATAAGTGGGAGAAGACTGTGGTGTGGGCCTAAGAGACCCCCCAGCAGCCCCCCCCCCCGGTCCATCCCTCCAGCAAGGTCTCATGTTGATTCAGTGTCCTCTAGTGGTAAACCTGCGGCACAGGCACAATAGTAGTGAGAACCCTTTCTGCCTGGGTTCAGGAGAATCAGCAGAATGTGGCCTTGAAGAAAACATCATGGGGGAAGGAGGGCTATTGCATACAAGTGTCATCCAAGACATGGGAATAATGTGTAGCACCTGTATCTGTTAGCCAAGTCATAGTGTCGCTGCCACCTGCTTTGGTATCTGGTGTTAACATACCAAAGAGGCTTCTGGAGGGTGCCATTATGGCAATACTTCAGGATATTCTTACAGGTGAGCAAACTGTCCGAATTTTTTCATGGTTGTTCACTGTGAATGACTGAGACTTTTATAAGAGTAAAATTTAGATAATCACTTGGGTGAAAGATAAAAAAACACAAAAAACTAAGCTGCAGCAGTGAGATGGGGCTGTAGCTGGCCAGGAACCAGGTGCATTTCGTGGCAGCAGCAGTGGTGCTCAGGAGGGCTAATGGACCAGCCCTAAAATCCCTCCCCTGTGAGCACTGGGAAGAGCACACTCGTCCTGGATGTTTTCAGCATAGTGGCACAACTTCTTCTAGTCACATTCAGTAGCCTTTGATTACTTGAAGTATCATAACCAAACTGAATTTAAAGTGCTTTCATTGATCTCCTTTTCTAAGTTCTGTTGAAATTTCTTGCTCTTCCCCTCTCCCCCTGTTTCTATTTCCATCCTCCTAAATTCTTCTGAACACTGCTGTTGGTTGCTGTTCCCCTACCTCTGATTTAGCGATTTCAAATCCCTTCAGACTCTGGGTATGTTTTCTGTCTGGAGATGAACTCTGGCTAAGCTCATTTCTAGCGGTGACATGAAGGCATGACTTGTTATTTTGGCAGGCAGCACAAAGTCGATAGAGAAATCAGGAGATCAAATGGATCTCTGCATTAGGCTAGCTTCCTGGAAAAGATGATGCACTTTTAGTTGTTATCAGCATAAGCTCCCAATTAAAAATATGTCATAACACTACCATTGAGGAATAGTGATTCAGCTTCTCAGATAATGGAGTGTTCATCCACACCAGAACACATCATTTTAGTGGATCTAAAACCCCCCAGAATATCTTTTTGTCTTGGAAAAACATGTCAAACTTTTGTCTGTAATCATTTTCCCACAAATGTGAAATCAAACACTATCTAGTGTTTTCCTTAAACAGATGTAGAAAAGCTTTGGGTTTAGTTTTAGTTGTTTTCTATTGTTTGTTTAGGTATTTTTTTTTGTGTGTGTGGTTTTGGGTTTTTTTTTGTGTGTGTGTGTGTAGGCTTTTTGTGCATGTTTGTTTTGGTTTGTTTTGGGTTTTTTCTTTTTCTTCCTACTTTTGCTGTCTGAGACTTTTCAGATGACACTGACTGGCTGGTTTTATTCACTGTATGGGGAGAAATTTAGACTGTAAAATTACTTTATTTCTACTTCTGTTTGCACAATGTTTTGCACCAGACAGACTGCTGTTTCACATCTCCAAGAGATATTTTTCCTTTAACAATCCACACTGTTTGGGTAAAATGCAGAGTTGGTTCTTGAAAATCTTAGGATTTTAAAACACCTCTGATCTTATCACCTGCTTGGACCAAACCACAGCCCTGTAAAGCCACATTTGCTGCTTTCTGCATTTAGGGATGTGGTAAGGTAGATGCTGAGCTTGTGACTGTCCATCCCTGTTACTGCCTTGTCACAGTGGGCTGTGGAAGTGGACAGCCTGGTTCTTCTGCTCCATACCATCCCTTCCTTTTCCTCCCATGGCAGGAACAGCCACTTCCCAACCCCTTAGTGTGGCAAAACCCAGTTTTGCCCTTGCAGCTAAAAGGCTGGAGCTGTTTCACATGGTGTCCATTGTATTACTTACACTCAATGGATGGGTGGAAAAGGCAGGGCTCACACTGGGGTAAGACAGTGACTTTTAGTGGTTTAGGGCTGAACTGGAGGTTTTGTCTGATTGGAAATGTTTTGCCTTAGGTATTCCTAGTTCCTGCTGGACATGGAAGCCCACGGGAGTTGAGAACAGCTGCCTCTGTGCTAACTGGGCTGGGCTGCTCCTCTATGTCTGCAGAGATTATGTTCCTTGTAGTGCTTGACAATCTTTCCCAGCATGTTCCTAAAACCTGTCAATAGCACTCTGCCCTTTACTCTTACTGCTGGCTGGTCAAGAGGCAAGACATTTTTGTATCTGGTTGGGGATATGGCCAAATGTCCAAACAGGCCAGAGGAAGAAGGCTCATTTTGCAACCTTTCACATGGTGAAGGCCGTGATATGGTTCATTCTCTCTCTAGATGATGACTTGCATGCAACTCTTAAAAATTTAAGTTTCTTGAGGGCTACAAGATTCTGTCAGGTTGCACCAAAACTGGCCAAAAATGGATCCAGAAAACAGCAGGAAGAGCTGACAGAAAGAGAATGTAAAACTGCATGATCTTCATTTCCATGGGAACGCAGACTCACATGAAGATCTTTATCCTATCAGTCTACTCTGAGCAGTGAGAATACATAAAAGATACTATGATTTGTGCAAGTGCAGGCTGTGACTTCCAGCATGTCTTTATGCCCTCATGCTTCCCCACCATCTGCTGCTCATTACCACCCCACCTGATCCTCACCCTTGTGCCAGCAAAGCTGTCCCTGTGGTCTCACAGGGGACCAACCTGCAGAGCAGCAGTTCTCTCATCAGCTCTCACTCCCACTCACTTTGTGTATGGCAGGATTTTTTTTGTTTTGTTCCGTACTGTAGAGGACATGAACAATAAATTGATACCTGAGAAGAAATGGGAAGTTTCTACACTATTCTACTAGTGTGGTGTCACATTTCTTTCTAGAGAGACAAGGTGATGTGACAGTGCATATGCCTTCCTCTGAATAGGGGTTCTCACAAGCAGCTCTTCAGTAAGTCAGTGGGTAAAGGTTAGGTCTAATCATGTAATTAGTTAGAAAACAGGAGGAGCTGAATTGATAACACATGGTTCTGTCTTGACTGATGTTTTAAAAAAGTGTCGTCTTCTTAAGCTAGTGGAAAAGAGAGTGAAGAAGATGAGACATAAATCTTGTTGATAAAGTTTTATCAAATGGAGAGACTCACTAGTCAGAAGGACCAAACTAAGCCACCCAACACAATGATACAACAGCATATTAAATACTACATATGCATGTGGGAAGGGTAATACGAGTTGGAAATGATTTGTAGTCACTCAGGAAATCAGATGTCGTTGTGGATAGCTCAATGAAAACATCTGGTACAGAGAATCAAAGGCAAATGCTATTTTGGGTTGGAGTAGAGTGCTATTGAAAGTAATATGATAACATAATGTTTCAATCAATACTATTTAGAAGGTTGTGCTCAGTTTCAAATGTACAGGTACAGCCAAAAAGCATGGTGGAAAGGTTTAGATTTTCAGAGGTGGTGATATTGAAGAGAGAGGTGAGTGCTGGGGCTAGGAGGTGGCCAGGCTCTTCACCTGATACAGTTGTTGGACTGGGGGACAGTTACATTAAGTCACCTCTTAATTATCTACTTATGGCAGCAGCAGATACTCCAGCACTACAAATCTTTTCATAAGGGCTTGATTTTTTTTTGCGCACAAGTATTCTGTGAGTCTTCTGGTCTGTGTTCTTATAAGGTGAGGGTTGACAGTGGTCCCTAGTGTTATAATACATCAGTTAGGATGGAATAAGAGAGAAAAGAAAACTTAAAAGAGAACATGATTGGTAGTTTAGAAATGACATAAAAATTCTAGAAACACATTTGAAGTACAGGAAGAAACATGTAGATTAATTTCTTAATGGAGGAGACTAGTCAACTGTTACAGACCCAACAGCATACCTGTGTTGCTAGTTCATGCACATTTATGTGACTGGATTATCCAGGTTTAAAATTCCCAGATCTTAAAGCCTTTTGATCATTTCTGAAAACTGTTCCTTGCACTAGGATGAAATACTTTCTGTGTGCCAAAACCAAAACCTGATTTTTTTTTTTCCTTTGACTAGCCTGTAAAGCACAAGAAACAGCTGAAATATTCATTATGTTGGGTTTTCCAGACTTCTGTTTCTGACACAAATTTACCCATGAGGGTCTCAGAGCATGCATGGTCTAGGGCAACAAAAAATTTGGTAAAATTTTTGTCTGATAAGCTTTATCATGAGGTAGTGGAGAAATGCATGACCTAAGCAATCTAAAAGGGATGGTATTACTGTGGAGAGCAAAATTCCAAATTAAATCAATAGGGGAAATGTCATTATTAAACTTCATCTAATTGATTTCAGGACAAGTAAATTTCTTGAAAAGCTCTGTGTCTAGCAAGGCAAAATCAAAGGCAAGAATACCAATAAAGTGTTAGTGTTTACACAGCATTAAACCAAAAACAAGGGATCTGGGGGTTATAACAGAGCACAAACAAAACAGCAGTTGGTCATCTGCAGGACAGAGTTGGAAGAGTGGGGTGGCATTGCCCTTCTTTTCTGCATGCTGTAAAATAACTTGAGCATTGAGATATGCAGGAGAATATGTCGGACAATCACACGCAGACCAATATGATCAGGTGAATGCCAGTTTATTAGCTCCAGGGTGCAGTTTATATAATCATCGCCCCTATGTTTATGCTTCTTGTAACATTATCATTGGGTAATTAATGTAAGCTCACTCTTAACTGGTTATTGTGCAGCAAGCAAGCAGAAAGTGCACGGCGGCGTACAGCAGTGGTATGTGGCATACCGTGGTCTCTTATCTCTCATGCGCTTCTCAGCATTTGGGAGTTGCCTGCTCCATTCACTTACTCCCTTCTTTTCGCCTCCGAGTGTCCTTGACTGAGGCTTAGGCTTCCTCTGCTAAATAGGCCGGATTGCACACATGTCCGTTCCTTGCTAATAAATCCTCAACAGAGATAGACTGTTTAGCTATTCTCCCATTCTGTGGATTTGCTCTATAAAGCTTATTCTGATATTTTAAAGGCTGCACATGTGACTCTGGAGCATATGAGCAAGAACTGGTATAAAAAATACTGACAAATTAGATGGAGACCAGAGGTGGGCAAAAACAAAACTCCTGAAGGTTTAGAAAACAGCCCCCATGAAAAGGCTGAGGAGAATATGTTATTCTGTGGTTTGAACGTTCTGTTTAACACAGCTGAGAGAGGAAAAAAGTAACATGGAGAGTAGCCATTTTAATGAGATATGCTGAATATTTAGCTTGCGTAGCACATGCCTCAGAATTTCTTGTTGCTAAACCTGCTTCATGTTGGATGCCATGTGGCTGCCTAGGGCACGTGTTTCAGAAGGGCACACCACCTTGAAGTAATGTCTTGGAAGAAGGACAGTTTTGCTGCTGTTGATGATATGGCCTCTGTGTTTGCTCCCAGAGAGCTGCTCTGTGGTTCCAGGTTTCAGACCTTGGATGGGGATAAGGAGGGCAGGTCCTTTGGTCCCTGGTAGCATGTGGCATCTAGTGCCCACAAAAAGGAAATAAAAGAAATTATTTCATAGTGTTGTGCCATATTGTTGCATCAGGAAATGGAGACTCTTTGGCAAGGGGTTCCTCCTGAGTCGGTATCATCAGAGTCTTGTCAAACAGAGTCTGTGGCCAACCCACGGGAATATTATCTTCAAAGGCTCTTCTTAGCCTCCTTTGTGTAGTGAAGTCTAATAATTTACAAGGACATGTAAAATCTAAAGGGGTTGTCTTGGCAATTACATGCTGTTTGAAGGCTGTTTAGCAATAGCTTGCTCTGGACTGGCCGAACTTTCATGGTCTGGGAGCCAGGAAGCAGAAAAAATGGGTGGCACTAAAGGTCAACAGCTCTTAAAGAGCTCAATTTATGATTTCACGGATGTTATAAGTATACCACATGCTATTTGCTTGATCTTTGATTTCTTTAACTCTTTTTAACACATAACTATTGTTTGTATACATCCACAAAATCCTGTTCTTCCAGAAAACTCATCAGTTGCAATTATCTAGAGGCAGAACTACAAAATGAAGCCATCTAGGATTATTCTCTCTGTGACTGTTTCATGTTACCATGCAGCATCCATAAGACTGAAGCTTGTCACCCCTGACACATACTGCTAACTAACCCTCAGGTTCTGCAGCCTCTCCTTGATGTTCAGGGACACTTCATCTTTGCTTTAAAGTACACAAACAGGAAAAGGCTTATTTTAGCAGTTCCCAGCTGCTGTAAGCCATGGTTTCCACTGCTCTCCAGTCTGAAAGAATAATGCCCAGCTGCTCAGCTAAATACAAATCCAGTGGGGAACAGTGCAAACTCAGATGGCTTTCTGTGAGGCTGATCAATGCCAACAAGCAGCACGACTGCAGGGTGCAGCATAGGCAATGGGAGTCATGTGGCAGAAGGAATATGCTTCTCCTCAGGACTCTGCCATCTATTTGTGGTCAGAGAGACCAAATGGCCAAGCAAAGTCAGGTGTAGGACTTTATCACTTCAGATTGTGCCTTTGGTGGAGTAAATCATGGCCAAAACAGGCAGGCTAGTCATAGCTGGTACTGTGGAGAGGATGAACAACATTTTTCAAGTACACTGGGGATGTGTCAGTCCAAGCACCTGAGGAATGTGAATGAAAAAGTTCAATATGGAGGCAGCAGTCACCAAGCATACAAAAAAAAGCCCTGTGTGTTGCAGTGGTTGAAGTTACAACTTTATTACCCACAGTGAGCAAAGACAGTGTGAGACCAATGCCACAGATGCAGTGGACTGTTAACAGGCTTTTTAACAGCAGTTGCTGCTACACTTGGGAGTATCTCATGAAGCTGGCTGAAATTCTGCAAATGCCTATTTATACATGGGAATGATGGACCTCTGTATTCAGCAGGAAGGCATACTGTTCTGAAGAATCAGATGTGAAAGTCTGCAGAGACTGAGGCTTTCATCTATTTTTCTCAGATTTGGTCTCAATTAAGAACAAAAGCTGTTGAGCTAGTGGTGACCATGCTACCTGTACAGTCAGCCCTCACCTGGGAATTTATCTTCTTGTGCCCCAGTTTCCTGACTTAAAGGACCAACAGGTCATCTTTCAACTGGATGCAGGCTGAACTGGAGTCTTGAGTGGGATACTTAGTCATCATTGTGGTACTTAGCCTAGTGGAGCTCAAGCTAGCCAGAGCCTTTTAGCACAGCAGCAGTACAAATGTTAATAATAAATCAGTGAATGGCTGAGAGATTTGCCCTAAAAGGCAATCCCTCCAGCTCTATTCTTTCCAGCTATGTTGTTTCTGGGAAGTTAGTGTGCTGTTTTCCTACAAAAAGAAGGCCCTTTTTTTCTGCTTATGCAAGATGCCAAGTATTGAGGTCCCACTGATCTGAATAATTAAGAACACAAAGTCCTTTCCTACAATGTGACTTAGACCTTGTGATCTGCTATGATCATCTCATTTCTGATTCTGACTTTAAATGACCAGATTTTGAATTCCATATGAAGCTGAATAAGTAGTTACTCATACATGCAACCTGATTTCATTGAATGAAACTATCTGAGCATGACTGCTTAACTGCTGGCGTAAAGAGCTCATGATTTGCCTGAAGTGATGATATGATCATTTTTAGCAAAGTACATTTTCCTTCCTTTCAGACTCTAGGCAAGTATGTTCCTGGACACAGGAAAAGAAGCACAACATAGATCCCTTGTGAAACAGAGGAACTGACTAACTGGACAAAAAGTCGGTGGGGGGAAGAGTTCTCAGATAAGCATGTCAAACCCATGAATCAAGTTGTGTTATTACCTTTTGGGTTTTTTTTAGCCAGCTTACTAACCCACTGTTTCAAGTGGATCTCAGGCAGAGGAGGGCAGTCTGATCTCTTTTAGCACCCCAAGAGCATGCCATGGCAATTTTTCCAAAGCAGCAGGTGTTAATTCCAGAGCCCTGTCAAAATGGGAGCCCTGGATTAGAGCCGCTGTCCTTGAGCAACTACTACTGAATTGGTAAGTTTTCCTTCAGTAAGAGCTGGAGGCATACCAAAGGTGGTCTCAGGATCTGGCCACAGAGATCTTACCTATAATTCTTTTTGTTCTCAGTTGAAGAATCAATTTCTTTCTTTTCTTTTTTTTTTTTTTTTTTTTTTTTTGTGGTTGTTTCCCTGCCTGTCATTCTGTTTTGTGTTTCAACCCAAAAATGGTATCATTTACTAGTGGCTGAAACACCTCATCTGTTACCTCATCGGTTAAAGAGGTGTTAGATAATGATACTTCATCAGTTAAAGAGCAATTGAGAACACTTTGGATTTCATATGAAGATATATTTGTAGATGTTAAGCCTATTGACCAGACTTAATTTTGTGGGCTTAACTGATTATAGAAGTAAGTTATGAGTTATCAGAATGTATGAAAGTTACTGTAATTATTGTGCAGAACTCCTTGAGAGACTGGAAGGCAATTTGACAAAGACAAAACTGGGAACAGAGGTATCTGGGAATTACTCAGTATAAATTTCCTGTATTATCAAATTTCCCTGTGGCCTCCACAACCAGTAGAAATCTATCTATAGAAAAGCTTACGGACAGCTGCCAGTAGATGATGCCTGGAAATCAGAAATGGGACAGCTGGTGCTTGACCTTGCCTTGCATGATCCTGATTTATAAAAAAAGCTGGAAATCTCAGGACTCCCATGACTCCAGTGGGAATCACCCTTTCCAGTCTCGTGGAACAGCCTACTCAACAAGATCTATAAGCCACAAGTGAAATTTTCCATGTGCCCTGGAGCCTTCCCCTGGCTAGCCATTGATTCACATCCCCAATGGGAGTTTCAAAGATGTTCATTAGTGGTGGTTGATTTTTTTCCCAAAATTCTCATTGGAGTCCTGGAATAAGCCATGTAATTGCAGCTTTAGAAAATCTGCCTAATAACCATGCAACAGATTCAGAAAATTGCATGCACAGTGAGACTTAAAAAAATCTCAGCATAGAGTCTGAGTGGAATGAAGGTTTTCAGTAGTGCATTGATAATTAAAATACTAACCATGACACACTGACTAGAACTTGATGGAAAAAACCTGAGTTACATAGCAGCTCCCCAATGCTTTAATGCAGGACTAAGAATCAAATGAAAAAATTCTAACTCTCCTCTGTCTGTTTCATCCTCTGCTGCTGTGATCTGTCTTCTCAATCTAGCAAAAGCAGCTCAGAAAAATGTAACACTTCACATTAATTTCCAGAATTCCTGGGTCTTCCAGTAGAGGGAAGTATTGTTTCATTTCCTTTGGCTTTGAAAGGGTTGGCCAGGGAAATAAGGGAAAAGTAAAAAGAGATGATGGATATTATACAGAAAAAGAAATGGAAATGGTCACTTAGATCTTAGTCCTGCAGGTGCATGTACACCACACTTTCTTGCAGGAGTAGAGACTCAAAATAAGTGAATGAATAAAAGCTTCAGGATCAGGCCCTACACTGTTTGACATACATGTGAAGGACAAAAAAACCCTGCACCAAAGAAAGTCCTGCAATGGAAGCTAAAAGTGCAAAATAAACTTTTGTTTGACCTATTATAAGTACTTTCCTGGATGGCAGCCTGTAGCTTACACATTTGCTGCTTTACTTACTGCTGTTATATCCTGTCAGTTTTCTGTTTTCCAAGGGAAAGTTGTACTGGAAGGCCTCAGTAATACAGGTACTATGGCTTTGCAAGGTGGCTTTGCATAAAGCCAGCTTGAATTTCTGCATCATGTTTCCAAATGCACTAATTCAGGGAGGCTTCCCAGCTCATGTGTGCGGTTGTGTAGGTGCTGGAAACCAGCTCAGGTGGTATCAGAAGCATTGGTCCTGAGTCCCTGGTGCAGGGAGTGGGAGGGAGCCAGATGTGTAGGCAGAGCCAGCTCCTTGTTTACCAGCTTCTGGTGCTGCGCTCTGGGGCTGCGAATGTGCTACTTCCAGCTGGCTCAGCAGCAGAAGAGCTGTGCTTTAAGGTACTTAAATGAACCTTATTTGGGTACCTTAGCAACACTACAAATATTACACTGGCCCTTAATTTTTCACACACTCTTTAGTATGATTTTCTTCAATTAACTCTCCTGCAGACCAAGAGGGACAGGAACAGTTTGGAGAGCATGGGCTGAAGACCACATGAACACAACCTTCTTGCTTGGGAGTGGAAGCAAATATGTCTGTGTGGCCATGAGCTATATGGTACTTCTCAGATGCAGTATATCTTTAGCCATGCTTTGGCATTTCTGTCCCAGGGAGGTGTTAACCTGCAGAGGAGATGATCTGCTGGCTGGTAATGGAGAGCAGACTGAATGGGTGGTTCTGCTGAGGTTAAGCCTGGATGTAGAGCCACTCTGCTCAACAGAATGACTGCACCTTATGCAGCTTCACCTTTTCAGGCACTGGTATTAGTGCAAGACCCAACAGCACAGGCTGCAGCGCTGTCCTGGTGCCCTGAGTAAGCATTCAAGTAGTGAACTGCTCAGGGACCTTTTGTGCTGCCCCATCTGCATGGCTATTAGCATACCTTACATACTTACCTTAGCATGAAGATCATGTGAGGTCTCAGCAGTGCCTGAGTTATTCCTCTTTCTTGTGGGACAAAGGAGATGATCCTGAACTGGTTTTGAGTAATTTCTCCCAGTATTATGGTTACTGTGATGAGAGCTTAGCCTGTATTCCTTGGCATTGCAGTGCTGTTTGCAGCTGATCAGATGTTTGCAGCCGATTCAGTTCTGCCCTTTTTCCAGTGAAGGCAAAGACAGGGTCTTAGTGCACTTGAATGTGATTCCTTCATGCTCTGTTATCTTTCTTCCTACTCATGGCAGCACTAATTAAAACTGTAGTGATGGAAATTTTGAATTGATTGACTATCACTTTTTTTTTTTACCTACCTATAAATCCCACCTGAAGTTCGTTGTTGTTGGATTTTTTGTGTGGTGGTGTTTGGTTATTTCTGTGTGTGTGTGTTTTCCCGTGCATATGTTGGTTTTTGTCTGGGTGGTGGGTTGTTTTTTTTTTTTTAGTATTTTTTCGTGTTTGTGTTTTTATTTGGTTGGGTTTTGTTTTTGTCTGTTTGTTTTTGTTTTGTTTGTTTTTTTTTTTCTTTCCTTAAAAACAGTCAGACAAAAGCTATCCTCTCCCTGTAGATTCAAGTTCAACAGTAGATTACCCTTTGGACTGGCATTTACTCAGGTATAATTGGGAATCCTTCTTCTTTCTTTTTTTTTTTTTTTTCTTTTTTTTTTTCCTTTTCTCACGCATT
>VWZY01001545.1:253313-276141 GCA_013399075.1 Chloroceryle aenea | reverse complement strand
CTATTGTGGGAAATTTGTCATTTTAATGTCAGATTCATTTCTGCCACCTCACTTCTGCTGACTACCTCAGGAATTATGGGGAATTATCCTGGATGCAGCAGCTCATGGCATCTTCCTCAAAACACGTGTCAAAGGGTTAGACAGCCAGCACCCACTGCCCACTTCTGCAAGGTGGCATAGAGCAGCAGTGACTGTGTATGTTCTGTCACCATACCAGACTCTTATTCAATCAGTTTGAAGGTGATGCCTTAAGGGACAGAAGAGGGTATGGCAGAAATTCCTCCTCAGCTTGTTTGTGGTAGCTGTGAGGATTAGTATGTCAAGCTCTGCAGGAGCTCAGGAACTTGTTATACTCACAGGCATGAGCAATCAGGAAACAGCAATGTGAAGATTGTTCCAAAATGCTCATTTCTCTTGTGCACATTGTTTGTTACTGAGTGCGAAGCTGTTTGGCATTGCCAGAAATGTCAGAGAGAGATTTCTTTCATTATACAGAGAATCAAATGTACCAGTAGCAGTTTTGTTGGTTACAATAGGCAGATAAATTCAGAGAACAGGTATCAGCCTATTTGTTTTAGTATTGACTTTACTCATAACCTGAAAGTTAAAGGTTATTCAGTGACCCTGCATATGGTGATGGACAGGCATGCAGTCACTGGAGAAAGGGCTTTAGGATTTGAAATATCACTTGCCCTCTGTGATGTTATTGCCTGTCGCTGGAAAGCAGTCCCTGCATCAGAGCCACTGGAAAGGACTTGTGACCTCTTGTCCATAGTTTCAGAGCACAATCAGCCTGCTGGGTTCAAGCAACTCTAGTGAGCTCTGGGAAGGATGTTTGGGCACTGCTGGGTGCAGTGCTGGAGTGGGTGATCCAAACAGCTGGCAAGCAGTCATGCCTGCTATTGTTGGGTTCACTTCTCACTCATGTAAGGATTTAATATCTGACCATTAGCAGTTTATATTTGTTTGCTAATGCAGAATACTCTTGTCAAAGATATGTGTCTGGATACTTCCTCCAAGCAGATGTGCCAGTGGGATTGTTCACAGGCATCAGCCAGAGCAAATTTCTGTCTGTTTCTGATTCCTTTGGCTAACAACAAAACAGTTCAAGTGGAGGCATGGAGGTGAGCAGTGCCAATTAGGAAAGCATTTAATACACAAAAAAAAGATCTAATCAGTGCCTAATAAACAAAGATATCTTGTCTTGTGTCAACAATACACTGTGCACATGGCTACAGCTTCCTCCAACCCCGTGACTTCTGTGATATGTAGCTTTGTCCAACAATGTTTAAAATAGCCACCCACATAGGCTGGTTGTCTTAAAAATGACATTGTTCTAGTCTGAGGCTTATCAGCGCAATGAAAGACACTGAAAAAGAAAATGCAAAATACAATACCTTATACTATATAAATCTCAGGAGCTTCTGCTGTTAGGTTGCGCCCCTTTCTTCCTTCTGCCCATCCTTTCATAATGATACAACTATGGACAGATATGACAGAGGGCAGCTGCCAAACATACTCTCTGAGGATGGGGCAAAATTTCAGCTACCACTACGATAATTTTTTGGTTTATGATTAGGATTTTACTTCACAGAGGTTAAAATCTGTTTGAACTTTGGGTGTAAAAGATCCAAATGCTTTCAAAGGACACATGAATATTATCAGGAAATCAGTGGAAACTGAATCCAAATGTATCATTTGACATTCAACTTAATTCTCTGCGTGCAGGATAAATGTATATGTAAGGTAATTTTAACTCAGAAGTCAGAAATATTGCACGTTTTGTTCAGTATGTTACATGCTTGATAAGTGATGTTTTGTGTTCCTGATTTCAATGAGTATCAGAGATCAGTGACACCCCAGAAAAAAGCCCAGAAGATTATGCTATAATTGATATGTTATACAGGGGTAATGGACACAGTGGAATAAAGCACATGCTTAGACTTAACCTGGATTTGTGCTTGCATGATTTTTTTTCCATTAAAAGATAATATATGGGGATCCTTAAAACAGAAGGAGGGAAATTATTTCAGGAAGATGTTTAATATATTAATTATTCTGATTTGGTTGCCACTTGTCTTGTATGTGAAATTTTCTACTTGCTTTTACTGGAGTAACTTCATGACAGCTGGTACTAGATATGTGGCGTATCAAGTCTGCATACCTTAGCAGAGGTGATCTAACTATTCAGGGCAAGCAGCTAACTCCAGATTTACTGATTCCTGTGTATCATCATAGGAAGACCTGGATGAATACATTTCTTCTTTAGTTGTTCTGGATGGTTTCAGTCAGATGCTGGTTTTCTCACAAATGATTTCCCATCACTTGTTTCAGTCCCAAGTGACCAGTAATTCACGCAATATATGGTGTGTTGGCCATCTCTGTCTTATGGGATTGTGCCTGCTTTCTCATTGGAGAGCTGAAACTTTTCATGATGGCTCAGATGAGTCCCTCAGGGCTTGGACCTTTGTGCAAATATATATTAGTGTGAGCGTTGCTATAGCGACATGTGTTTATGTATTACCTATCACAGACTGCATGTCTCCCCAAAGTGGCAGCAATCATTCTGGTGAATGCATCTGCACATTGTCTCTCTCCAGGTGATCTCCTTGCCCAAGTATCATGGGCAAAGTATTTTTGTGTTCAGGAATGAGGAGAGCAGAGAACACAGGCAATATTTAAGCAGATGCTGGAGAAAAGGGTACTTTCCTAATTCCCCACCTTCTGCACTCTAGCGGAGAGGGAGAGGTTTTCATATCTCACATCCAAAGAGTGGGTAGGATGGTGGAATCTGTCATTCTGGTGAACATTGTCTTCTGTTTACCACCTTCAACATGACTATATACCAATATGAATGTACTGTTAAAATTACCATAGGAAATAAAAGCTTTTCTTCATTGTTCCTTAAGAGGACACAGACAAGCAGTGATTTTTAAAATCCCTGGTGATTTTTACAGTAGATGCTAAAATACAGTGTTTAGATAGCTGCAGTAACCAGCATAGCCTCCAATGTGGACGCTAGCAAATACAGAAGGATGAAGGTAGATGGAATATAAGAATCAGAGAAGATGATGTAATAGTTTCTAGTGCTCAGGTGAAATCTCAGCATATGGAAACTAGGAGCATGAGCACCACAAGTCTTCTTCACATGTGCTGAACATTGTATTGTAGAGGCTAAAAGTGCCTGTTTCCTCTCTCCTCACCAGTCACTCAGTAGTAACATTTAAAAACAATGAAGTTCTCTCAATTTCACTGTCCTTTGCTGTTTTCCTCCCTAAGTAGGCTTGCAGGAAAGCTATTTTTGGCTTTTGGGAAGGGAATCTCGACTACAATGAGCAATTTCTAGTTGGAGCTCCTAGAGAGAGTAAGCTGTTCATGGGAGCTGCCCCTGACACTGGAGTGTGTGGCACAGCCTTCTGTGACAGGCAGGTTAGGCTTGGACATTCTGGGTCACCTGGTCCTAGTTTCAAATGCTTGCTTGTGCAACTCATGGGGTTTTTTGTGACCAATGGGGTAAAAAAGTTGCCTATGTCACTGGTTGCCATTTAAAGAAGAAAAAATACCATGTCTGGATCCATGATGACAGACAGCAATGCTCAGCAAGGCCTGCAGACCCTCTTCTCCTGGGATTTAAGTTTTACTGCTTAGTTCAAATTATTCCCTGATTGTGGGGCCTATGGTTAACAGAAAAAAACATAAGTGAAACAAACAGAAAAAGTGTCCTTTGGCATGGAAACAATACAGTTTGACTGCAGGAGACTTTTCATATTGTTGTTCTAGTAGGTGACTTTTTGGTGTTTATCATGATAACCAATCAAAATAATCTATCACACTATGCTAAATATTGTACTTTTTCACACATGCACACAGTTGTGAGATCTTTCTCTGATTTGGCACTGAATTTGGAACATGCTGGCTAAAGACTTTGGCACGTAGTTGACTGCAGTGTTTTAGCATATCTTCTGTCTTCTCCTTGTCTTTTTTTTTTATACTGAAGCCAGGTAAAATACTCACATTTAACCAAAATGTCTGTTCATGTCTATATATGCTCTCGCAGAGCATTTATAAGAAAATGAGTTACCCCTGACCAGGTTGCCTGACTCATTTCACCATCAATGCTGTTAGACTGGATGCAGTTTGATGTATTTCATGTAGTACCATGAGTTCTTGGGCATTGGAAACGATTCCAGGGAAACCTGCTTTCTGAGTAATCTTGCCTTTGATTTCCCAATAGCTTCTAGGAGCATAGTTGCTTTAACTGCCTGCTCTTGCTTTAGCTGCACATTGCGCAGATGTTTGCACAGATCGTTATGAGTGAGGTTAGTAGCAGTATTCAATGTCTTGCAGACTCTTAATGACTAATATAAGGAACCACATTTCTTGGAACAGCTGAGGGTTTGACATAACATTTCCTGGAGAAAATAATGGGGAATATAATTTTCTATTCAGTTTGTGTCTGCCCAGTTACTTACAGGTATAAAAACAGGGGTAATACAAATGTTTGTTTTCTTTGAGGCCGGATTAAAAAAAGGTCTGAATGGTATTTTGTATGAGGTTTATAAAATTAACTGTAGAGTGCAAAAGAATTATTAAGAGCAAGGGGGTGTATTAAAACAGCCCAGGCCCCATCAGAAGATTTATATCAGTTCATTGGAGGTTGATGATATATGTAACTTGTATCGCTCTGTAGCTGAATGAGAGGAACAGGTGGCTCCTAACCCCTGCAACAGGACTTTGAGGACTTAAGTAGGGCATCTATTTCTGTCCATTAGTGATATATTAGGCTGAAGTGCCTCTGAATGGTGAGGTGATGTAGCAAGCCAAGGGGAAACCTCCAAATGACCTGTAGGAAACAGTGAAAAAGGTGAGGTAAGTGAAAAGGTCTCTGCCTCAGCAGTTGCTTCTTCCTGGGGAAGTTCAGAAATGTTTTGTGATAAGCTTTCTAAGTTTGCTCCAAGTTAAAGGTTACTATTCAAAGGAGTAGCATCAGTCTTCATGCAGGCACTTGTATTAACTCATGCATGTGAAGCTGTTGGGTTAGTTTGACCATGGCAATCTGGAAAGTGGGTCAATTGCTTGAGCCACTTGTGTAAACCTAAACCCAGCCACAAGAAAAAAAAAAAAGTGGGAAATGTTGGCTGCTCTGTGGCACAAAAGGTAGATAGATGTTTTACTTCAGTTACAGAGGGAAAAGGAGGCTGATGAGGATGGCATGCAGCCTTCACTTCCTGTCATCAGCAAGCTTCCCCTGAGAGGAGGTATGGACCATTCTTTTGGGAACAAAATAGCTAGGTAATAATTTATGTGTAGACAATCTGTTATTGAGGACAGGGTAACTTTCTTAAACCTTAAGAGAAGTGTGCCAGGAGAGGCATGTGCTGCCTGTAAAGGTGAATGAATGCTGTGAACGTTTTCCATTTGATTGTGTGGAACTTGAAACATCCACTTCAAAGTGTTCTGGAGAGCTGCGGCCATCTGAGTGTACTTTTATGTTTAGTTTTACTTCTGCTAGGTAATAAACACCTTCTGTGTTATTGTTAGTAGCAGAACAAGGTCTCCATCTCATTTTATGTAGCAAAATTAGGGCAGTGTATTAATTTCCAAAGCTATTTATGATCATATGATGCATTGGATTTAGAACTTGGCTCACCAGGTGGCCAGGGCAACTTAGGTACCACATGACAGAACTTGCTGCTGGAGCTCTGCAGTACTGCAAATGCCTCCCAGCACGTCAGGGTCCAGAGGGTACTGAGGTATCAGCCTCCCACTGTCCCTGTTTAAGGCTCAGGACAAGGCCCCATGAAACACAGAGAAGGATTATCACCCTTCTCCCTCTATCCGAGGAGAGAATAAAAAGGGGAATAAGGAAAAAAAAAGCCTCACCCAAGCCTGTAAGTTAAGACTATGAATTTAATGAAAAACAGGAGCAAAACTGGGGGGATGGGAGGGGGAAAAAAAGAAAGAAAAAAGGAATGTTAAGGGGAGAGGGCTATAGAACAATATAGAAAACCTGACCTCAGATGGTGTTGGATTGTGTGGCACATGTGGAGTCAGGCCCAACCCTGCTGAGATGCTGTGACAGCAGCAGAGACAAGGAAGTAAGAGCTCCCCAAGCTTATTGTCTCCTTGCTTTATGGAGTGTGGCAGGGAAAGGTAGGGAGGGAATAATAGCTGCCCTCTGAACCCTCAGGGTCTTGGGATGAGTCTGTACCTTCCATTCAGAACCACATAGCTAGAACCAGTAGCTCTTCAGTGGCTTTAGTAGTTGTGAGACCAGTTAGCACAGTGATTTTTAAATTTTTTTCCTGGGTTTTACTAAATGTCTGAAATGAGCATCTGGAGCCAATGTTGTTTCCTGCAAACACTAACCTAAGACTGTTATCTAACCCAGGAGTGGAATAGGAGGTTATTTGAGATCCCTTCCAGCTTAATATCTTCCATACTCTTATAAAACCAGTATTTATTCCAGGTTCAGCACAAGCGCTTTTAATTGTTTGCAGTAAGTGATGATTTAATTAACTAAAACATTCTCCAGGGTTGTTTTTGTTTAGTTTTGTTTTGTTTTTCTGAGGATTCTGCTGGACAGCACAATATACTGTGGAAATAATGACAGGATTACTACCACAGTGCTAAGGTCAGGCTCCAAGGGAGGAATTCTGTGGCCTCAAGCTCACCCTGGACCTCCAAACAAAGCTCATGGACTGCCTGGGCTGGGTGTCAGTGGGCTGGGCCTACAGGTGGCCCTTCTCACAGGGGAACTAGATGCCAGGGGAGGTGGAGGCCAGGAGCTGTAGTCCCTGGGGGCACTTTGCTAGGCATGTTAATGGAAAACCAGGCATTTTCCACTCAGGTCTGCCTTGGCTCTGACTGAATTCTGTTGAAATAGTACATTTTCAGTAAAATTTCCATTAAAATTTAAAGTCAAATAAATAGAAATTTTCCATCTATGGCACCAACTTGACCTCTTAGTGAGTAATTGCTGACTAGCTGTAATTACTATTATGTCAATCATTGAGAACTAGCCAAGCATGCCAGGGTTTACTGAAAATTAACACCAGAGCCAGCTGCTTTGTGGCTTATCTAGGCCTGCCGCCCTTCTTCCAGATAGATGTTGTTTAACATCATCTTAGATTATTTATGGACTAGAGAGGACTTTGCCCTCTAATAAGTGTCCCTTTTTCTGCCTCTTTCCAAATCCAGAGCTGAATCTGTTTTTTTCTATATCACTTCTGGCATTCTTGTTATGTCCATTTAATGACATACCTCTAAAATTTCTAATATATTTTCATTGCTTTCTTCTTTGTCCTTGAAGACATACCTTTTCCTTAACTCCCCTCACTAATTTGCCACAATTTTAATTGTTTAATTAAACAGCCCCCTGCCATAAGAAATTAGGTGCTCAAGAACCATCAAGACAGAGCAAAGGAGATGCTGCAGGGAATTAAGAATGCCTAACCAGAAGGGAAGGGAAAATTGGGAAGGATGTTTGTGTTGTGTTGAACAGTGTCTAGGTCTGCAGTTCTTCCCTCATTAGTGGGCAGGTTGCAAACACTGTCTGGCTGGATCTGCAAGCATCGTTCTCGTATGAGCTCATTGGTGCTGGAGCGGCGCATAGTCCAGTGTATTTTGGGGTACGATTATACACTAGACAAATATGTAACAGCAGGAAAACCTACAGCTGCAATGATAGGAAGTATTTATACAGAGAAATACCATCTGGTGCATGCTCCTAATAGTGACTATACTTAGCTGCTATACTGTGCATCCTGGCTAATCCCACGCTCCGAAGAATGAGGCATTCAGTATCTCGCAGATAACCCCACTTTTAACGCCAGCCATTCTCTAGCCGGTGATGTCTGTGCAGCTCCATGAATAGCTACAAAGTAGGGTGTGCAAAAGGATTATTATATGACAGAGGTTCCATCTTGCTCATGTGCAGATATATGGATACAAAAATTTATCTCTTAAAAGGGAACGAAGATTTTGATGCTCATGTTATGGCTACCAGTTTGAAGCAGCTTGATTAAAAAAAAAAAAAAAAAAGTCCTTCTCTTGTTAGCCTAAAATGGAAGAAGAAAAGATCTAGTCTTTCAAAGATTCATTTATTATACAACCATGGATGGTTTTGTAATAAAAATCCTCACAAGGCCTATTGTCAACCTTACAAAATGAACAAGAAACTCCAACATCCACCATTCCCAGCAGCACTAATGTTAATGTGCAATACAAACCTTGCTTCCGGTGTGCACAGCATCTCCATATCATTCTGACCAACATATTTTAACTTGAAAAATTGATGTTTTACAGACTCCTTACCTCTACTTCATACACCAAGTTTTGTGCCATGGAAAGGCAGTGAGTTATGTCCTTGTTCCATAGTTTTTCTGTTACTGTTCTTGATGTCATCTATATTTTAGGTGGGCTACATGAATTCCCAAGTCTCTACACGCAGCTGTAGTGACTGTATGTGCTTTTTCTCTGGAGCAAAGATGCAGTTACAGTTCAGTTATTCTGTACATCTAACTCAGTAATGGTCACAGGAAGAGAGGTGTGTGGTTATGTTGCTATTAAGTCTAGTCCATATTAAAGGTCTCTTCAGTAATAATGCAGTATTATTTGTATTAGTCTGCTTAAAATAGAGCAAGAGGTTATTGGCAAATTTTTCTTTAAAAAATGAAGACAGACTTAGCATTTACAAGGAAGTGTGCCCCAGTATATTAAGGATACAGTACTCAAGTGAACATAAAATACTGCTCAGAAAGAGAGCATGTGGCATAGAATATATATTTGATATGATCTTCAAGTTAACCTTGTGCAAAGATGAGGAATGAGTAGAGAACTTTTGTGTGCCTTATGGTTTTCTAAATTCACAGGTGTGTGCTCAACAGATTTTTAAGTTAGAAAATGAAAGTTCCAATTACATGAGGTTGGATTTGTGTAAGTGTGTTAAAAACAGTTCCACCTTCCCACTCATTCCCTTTACTATGAAGTTAATATGTGACTTCTCTGAATATTTTTTTCCTAGTGGGTAGAGAAAGCATATGTAGTGGGTACTCCACAGCCAAGTTCACAATCTGGAGGGTACTAAGTGTTATTTAAGCATCCATATAACATGGAAGGTTTTTTTGGGTCTTTTTTTGTATGTTGTTGAATGCTAGCATATGCATAGCCAAGCTAAGGTACAGCAGCTGAGCAGGTTACCCAAATTCATGTTCAATGGTAATACAGAACTTGGAGGCATATATTAAAAGTTCTCAAGAGGAACACATCTTGCAATTTATTGTAATATAAGTAGTAAACATCTGAATACACAAGTAACAGTTAGGGCTTGCTATAGGTATATTTCAAACACTGCTGAATAAAAATGAACCTTTCACAAACCCGCCGATCCACTATGTTTTCTTCAAAACAATATTAAGTGTGTGACTATGAAAACAGACACATAAAAAATTTCAAAAATCATTTACCACAGGGTAACATTTTTATAACTAGAGGAAAACAAAACAAAAAATATGTACATAAATACATATATTTTTATATATAGCAAATTACAGTTTCCTGCACTGAACATTTATCAAATACACAAGTACTGAACAATACTGGATAGGGCGCGTTGCCACACCTTGTGGTCTCCTTAAATTCCCGTGGGAATGGAAGACAAGTTTCTATGGAGGATACAACTTGTTCAGTGCTGCAAGCTCACACAAGAATTAAAAAAGTAAAGAAAACAAAAAAAATCCTACAGCAGAAATGCCTGATGGTTCCAGTACAGGCATCTTTACCAACAAAACGTGAATGGTCAACTGTTCTTCAAGCACACTCCCCAGCACAAGGTCTGCGCCAGGGGCCTTTATTCTGAACAACAGCCGTCACCTGTCAAGGGTGATAAATTTGGGCAAGAAATCTGATGCTCAGCTTTGTCCACTGGTTTGTCATCTTTCTGATAGACAGGTTGGCAAGAAGCAGTCACCTTTCAGATCCCCTACAGAAACCATGCCCTTTCTCTTGGAGCCGGGCAGCCACTCCCACGAGCTTCAGCTAGAAACCAAGGCACTAGCTTGCTTTCTGGCTGCTACCTTTCCAGGAGTCTAGAAACGATGGTTATTAGCTTGATGGGAGAGGTTGAAAAGGGTGACACCAAGCTATTTTTGAGGACTATGTACACAGTTATTTTGGTTTTGAAAACAGAAAGCATCCACACCACACATTTCATTTCACCTGGGCAGAATTGGTAAGCTCAGGTTCCTAATGCATAAATAACGATCCTTAGTGAAAAGGATGACGTAAACTCCACTGGGTTCTAGTGGCCTTACCAGAAACTGTCTTCAAAATACTGCAGTTACTAGCTAGGAATTACAGTCCCGTTCAGGTGTCTTTAGGAGCACACAATACAAATATTTATGGGAAAAAAAAGCACTCGATTGTCTCCACAGGTTAGTGATGTCTGGAACTTGGGGAATTGTAAATCCAGTCCATTACAATAAGAGTCATACTCACAATCATGAAGATTATGCCAATTATGAGAAAAATTAGAGCCTGCAATAGGAAAATTAAATGTTATTAATAAAGCAAGTGACTGAGCAGACTGTATTTCACAGACTGTCACACTGGAACACCATTTAAGTAACTCCTGGGGCCTGAGTTTGGGTCATTCTCTATGATTAAAGCTCAAGTCATGTAATACAAGGCTACCTGAATCAAAGTTAGTCCTGTGTGAATTTCAGTCCAAGGAAGCAGGCTTTACAAGACTAGAGAAAGCCCCACTTAGTTAATATGAACAATAATAAAAAATATAACAGAGACACACTTTTTTTCCTTTAAAAACTGAAAAAAATGATTGTTGTCTCTGATGTCAAGAACAGCTTCAGTGTTCATCCCTTTCATCCTTACTAGCCAAACTGGTAAGTCCATCTCCCTTCCCTGAAGGAATTTCTGTATATATTCAAGTGATTCAGATGCGTATAGTGAACCTTTGCTTTAGAAGGGCTTCAGTTCACTGTAATCTGTCTACACTTAACAATATTCTGCCTCGCAACACTAAGATAATATTGTATGTGATCTCAGTGTAGGGTGTGAAATTCTAGACATGCCTAACACATGACAACATGAAGGGTGAACAAAGATGAACAAATATTCACAGTCTCTCTATAATAAGAGCTTAAAAAATGATAGTCAGAAATAATTTTATGACAACAAACATTTTTCTTTTATATTTGCACTATCAATTGAATTTCCATGTTTGGGTTTTTTTTTGTGAACATCTATATGGATGTATATGTGCATCTGTTTACATTATGTGCCTGTATATATATTTCATCAACAACTTGTCTGATTAAATTTTTAAAGGACATGACCTTGGTGATATTGTTAAATGGGCAGATAGCTATTGATGTTCAGGGTGAAAGGTTCTGCTGTGGCAGTCCAGCACAATGTATAAACACATGCTCTGTATAGACAATAGACCTTCATATATGTCTCCTGTAGATGTATGAATCTCTCACAGAGGGGAACTCACTATTACTTAATTATCTCTACAGTACAGTGTCCTTAACCCTGATCTCAAATCTTCCTGTTAATCTGCAGCTGGCCTTCTAGAGTGAACCAACAGCTCCTTATATACTGTCTTGGTGTAATTTATGCAAGTGCAGGTCTTAACTAGAGCTTAGATTGGATTAAATAAATGTCTTTTTCTAGTGACTTAAGACACACTTTAACCTAGACACTTCATGCTGTGTATCAGTAGGGTGCTAAAGGCTTTGACTTGTGAAGCCTGGCTCTCACACTGCCCAACCTGTATTTTGAGTGAGACAGTACCACTTACAAGCTGCTGTCAGATGTTGCAACTCAAAGGTCTGAGTATTTGTGATCCGCAGAAAGCACGAACCCTCCCACCCTTCCTTTTCCCGTTTCTGCTAGCTCCCTTACCCCAATCTTCTGGGGAGACCTCAGGGGCTCCTTCTCAACCAGTCGCAGGTAGAAGGCAGAAGGCAGGATGAAAATCAGCATGGTAGCAGAAGAGGCACCTAGAAGAGAAAACAGAGATGAGTACTATGCTGTTTGACACATAAGCAATGTGGTGCACCTGCAAAGAAGAGAGTGTGGGGAGGCAGCTGCTCTTCCAAGCTCAGCTGCACAAAGAGCTCTCTCTGTAGACTGTATTTGTACAGAGCTGTAGATGTCTGGAGAGGCACTTGTTACCAAAAGGATTTGCTCAAACTGGTGTGGCTGTCTGTGATATGGACGATTACATGTGAGCTGGTGAAGCGAGGACAAACAGGCACTCCCAGGGCACAACGACCCTAGAAAGCAGGTGTTGAAAAGAGGGTGGATGTCTTGTGCCCTGGAAGTGTCTGCCCTCCTCTTGCAGAGCCCAGCGCTGTGACCCGGGTGTAAAAGGCAGGGAGGAGCAAACCGGCTGCCGGTGTAGAGTAGAAAATATGAAAAAAAGCAGAAACCCCATGAAGGTGTCTTTCTCATAGGCATCTGCAGTCCTGAGTCCTCATGCAGCTCCAAGTATGGAGGCTCTTCATGGACCTCTTTGATCAGAGGCCAAAACTGGTAAAACAGGAAGAGGTAGAGAGACAACTGTGATTACCAATATAAGTTTGTAACTTTTCTCCTTTTCTAACATCACAGTTCTGAAGTTAATACATTTAGTCCAGTCATACAGTCATTTTTGAAAAGCAGAGATGTTCCCCTCTCCTCTATATGCACTAAATGCCCTTTTTGTCAAAATGGGAATTCCTTACTGGTTTTTATGATGGGATTATTGGATCCCTTGGACCTCATGCAAGGTAGCAATGAAGTTGCGTAGTGTTTAGCTTTGTCTGTCAGATGCTTGGGATTTTTTATTTCCCTTTTAATTTTAATCTGTGTTTATATTACTCTGATGTAAGACCCAAATTGAGACCGTCATTCAGTTCATGAATGTAAATATGTTGTGAAAAGGATTAACAGAGTAAACAAGAAGTATTTATGCAACCTACCAATAAATCCGAAGATGTCTTTAATAGTCGGGACAAAAATTACAAGCAGGTTATTAAAAGCAAGAATTACTGCTGCAATCAGGAAATGTCTTATCCAGCTGAATGGCCTTTTGGGAAACAGCAATGCACTGATAGATGAACGGATCTGTAAGATGAAAACCAGCAGGGAAAGTAAACCAGCAATTAATTTATCTTTGCTTTTCAGCTTTTAAAAATGATCTATGCTATGTACTTTGCTGTGTGAAGTTCTGACTGAAGAAGTGTGTTGTCAGTCTTTGAGTCCTTTAATGTAATCGCACTCTGATGTAGGTTTTTGAGAACTGGGCCCACAGTTTAATGCAGAAACTCAAATATTTGCAGTGTAAAAAAAAGTCAAGTAAATAAGGTGTAAAATCAGGGACATGAAATCTGTTCAACTGAAAGATGCTAATATCAGCAAAAAAAAAAAAAAGAAGAACCCCCCACTATGAACACTAATCAGCAGGCAAAAAATGCATGGGTGAAATATGTGTTATTGTATTCCTGAACCTGATCCCTCTGAAAATCCCACAGGAGTTCTGTCATTTACTTTTGTGAAAGAGTAAGCTGTTGCTTTACTACCTTTAAATGTATACATATATATTTATTTCAAAAGCATATTTTTTAATGCCACTTGGCAGTTATAATACTAAAAGCTACCACAGAGGAGCATTTTTCTTTGCTGACTTACACAAAATGGGGAGTCTTTTTTTTGCTTTTTCATCATCAAAGATGGTAAGTAGGAAAAAGGTTAAGAGCACATCCCTTTGGTGGCTGGAGAAAGTGTTACTCAGAGTACTGTGATTAACTGAAAAGATTTGAAATGTAGAAGTTGAACAAAAATGTTTTTACACTGAAAAAAACTCAAACTACACTTCTGTTTGGTGGTTTTAAAATAACAGACAACTGTTTCTGGATGAGTTTGGCAATTCAATAAATGTATGAGTTTCTCTCAAATTTTGAGCCCATCATTTGAAAACACAACATGAATTTTACATTTTAATGTTTTTCAGGTTCATATGAGCCAATATTATGAAAAGGAAGGCAGATTGCAAGGAGAGTTCAGCCCTTGAGTTGGCATAAACCAGCTTTATTCTACCAAAGAACCGCTGCCTGCATTCCTGCTCACTTACTGTCAACACCTTTCACATTTTCCTGCTGTAATATAGTGTTTAAACTTAAGGTATCAAACTCAGATTTTACAGTGACTAATGGTACATTGATCTATAGATATACATTTTTTTTAGCAGTGTTTTCTTTTTAAAATAAAAAAAAAAACACAATAAACTTTGATTAAGTAAATACAAATGTGGTAATTCATAAAAGAGTAGTTGATACAAGTATACTGCTTATTTGGACTAATTAGATCAGCTGAGCTGGCAGTTCTGATAGGCGATATAAAATTGTTTGATATTCTGGCTTACTAGCAAATGATACCTTCTGGGAAGTTCTTTTAAGAGAGCGATTAGTTCTGTGGTACGTAACTGATAAAGCTTAGCACACTGTTCAGGTATAAAAATGAATATACAGAAAGCTGAAAATGCAAAATGCTACATCTGAGAGATAAAGGATTTTGCAATATCCTTAGCTTGATTTCCCATGGCAAGTGATCGGTTAGTTAAACTAATTTAAGCATTTAGTCACTTGTTGAAACATGACATTTAAGGCAGAGCACTGAAGAGCTCAATGCTAGATGGACCAATCACTCTGGGTGCTTTATCCCAGAGTATTTTTTTTGTAGACAACCTTGAATGCTGATCACTGCTTTTAGGTATTTGTCAGCAAGCCTGGAAACAGTACCTACACAGAGCTCATGTTTGCAACCAGGACAACAGATCAACAGGACCCCAGGGTTACTGCTCTCATCAGATGGGAACACTATGGTGTGACATAGATTGTTGGGAGTCTGCCAGCAGCATGATGCTGGGCTTGTACATGCCATACAAACAACACCCAGCCTCCCAAAATTTAATGACCAGGATCAACTATTTTCTCCCCTGCTACATAGCAGTTCAAGGAAGACACGAGGGACAGTCCTGTACATTCAGGACCCTGGAGGTCTGCTCTTCAGATGGGGATTGATCCCTGAGGAGGATCAGTCCCTCTGCAAAACAGTTTGTTCAGTCGTGTCTTTCTGTCCCTGCTACTGTGAATATTGCATTTTCCCTTGTGAACAGCACCCAGAAGCTCCAAACTTTACGCAGACATCTGATTGTATGGCCGAATCTTGACTGCCACTGGTTTTTAGCACTTCGATTCCTCCCCTGTCCATAGATTTAAGCACGTAAGTTTTGTACAGGGCCTCTGCCCCTCTACCTTGGCAGCCAGGTCTGGCAGTCCTGCACAGCATGTGGCCTGAGCTGCACATGTCTGGAGTTTGGATGCTATTGTAGGTACCTATGTCTGTATTAGGAAATCTTGTAAGTGGTTTCAGTATATCCCTAAGCCTTTGGTACTTACACTGATGTTCTGATAAATATAGTACAGAGAGACCCAGAGGGAGACGGGCAGTTGTTCCTGATTTATTTCAGATTTATTTATAAAGACTGATTTATTTCAGTCTTTCAAAGTTTGCAACCCTAACTACCTAAGTTCCTTGCTCTGGTCTAACTGCATATGTGAAAACAGACCCTCCCAAGTAAAAACTCAGACTTACTTTTCTTCAATGTTAAAGTCTGAGTAAATACAGTCTGTATACAGGCTAGCCCAAACTTCAGCTTCAGCAGTGGTGTAACTTACAGGGAAAAGGACAAGAGGCACAGTCAGAGTTACAGCCACCAGTACTGCCAGGCGAACAGACAGCAAGAGGGCATCAAAGGTGTACACTTTGGTGTACGTATGAAGTAGCTCATCTTCAACTTCTCCTACAAAAATGAAACAGAAAGGAGTTAGATCACTTAAGCAATAACTGCACATGCAAAAAGATCTTTATACTGCAACCAGATAAGATTAGCTTTGGCCCATCTGCTGTCATCAGATACATGTTATGGGCTAGGCGCAAAAGAGGAATTTTCCCAGCACAACTCATACAAGTCCATCATTCAGACATGATGAGGGTAATACAGCTCTGAGGAGATGCTTTGTACTCCAGTATCTCAATTACTTTCTTGAAGTCATTAAGTGTATGTGGAACTTGAGGTAAAAGTAATTTCTGTGTTACAATCTAGTAAACAACTCACTGAACCACTCCATTTGACCTCTCCCCAGGTGTCCCAGATCTCAGATCGAGCCCTCTTGCCCCAGTGATAGAGAGCAGATTGTGCTGTGTCATTCAATTCTCTGCTATAACAGAGGAACTAACGAGGTAAAAAGAGGTGGTGTTTGCATAAAACGGTGTGCTAATACAGGAGCTACTCTGTTTACCTACCGGTTAGTCTATTTCATCCATATTTTTTTTACACTAGAATGATTTGCACCTGTTTTTCAGCATAGGTGAAGCTGAATTAATGATGTCAGAGCTAAGGTGCGTAGCACTTAATAGTGTAATGTAAAGCTGTTGAGTATGCTAGAGTATTTTTAGTACAATCATGCTTGGCCTTTGCCAAGAGCCAAGTTTACAGCAGCTTGTTCTTTGAGTTCACAAAACCGAAAGATGCATAACTGGTACCTCCTAGTAGGTGCATCTGACTCACTCACTGTCATCTGACAGTTGGATAAGTTCCACTGCTTATTCAGGAGGATACACACTGCATATGTAAATAATGCTTATACCTGGATTCAGGCCCACAGAAAATACATGAACACTTGAGTCTCAGTGCGTTAGAACCATCTCACCAGCTTTAAAATGAGAGGGAAATTTCTGCGGAGAACAGGGCTTTGACATACCATAGAAAGTAAGGTATCCAAAAAGGGCAGCCAGAAGATACATGATAAGCATGCCAGTGATGGAGATATTTGAGACATTCTGCATCCGCTTTCGGGATCGACTGAAGTAGGAGAAAAAGAGAGTAACAGTGATATTCTTATAAAGCCCCTATTTTTACAAGAAGTCCTCTGAAAAGCCATAGCTCTAGTGACATCATTTCACTGGCTAGTAAGTTCATAGCGACTATATTGGTTATTCATAGCTCTTGAAGCTTCGCAGCTCTGTGCGTAACAACATAGACTTAAAAAAGTGTGTTGAAACTCCATTTCCACTGCTTACTTAGTGACAAAATATAAATGTGCTGCATTATTTTGTATAGCATTATTTATATACTATCAATCTCAAATGGGGTATTTTAAATTAAAAATGGGGTGCCTAAAATACAGGGCTGATAATGGAACAGACAAGAGCTTTCAGTTGCTCTTTATGAACATGCCCTAAAAGGCTATCTATACATGGCTGTTCTGCGGGTTCAAGAACTTCCCACATGTCTGAGTGTTTCTTTAGAAGTCCTTTGATTAAAGATTTGGTGTAAGAAAATCTTTAGCTTATAGGACCTGGAAATATGTTTCCCAGTCATCTGAGAATTTTTATTTCTTCTGAGGCTAAACCTGCTGAAGTAGGAGGTAACGGGTCTTAGCCTCCTTGAGTTTTGCAGCAGAAGCTCCTCTAATGTAATTCCTGCTGTTGAATAGTTATGTTTTCTTAGCCTTTCCCAGCTGTCATCTCTGTGCTGACTTAAGCAAGTGTGTTTGATTTTTTGATATTTGATAAACAAGATAGGCTGGGTGAAGAGCCTGTGTAAGACATGGCAACCAATGGCATCCCAAGAAACCTTAAGAGTAAGCAGCAGCTGACCAAGACATGGAACTCATTAAGATACTATTAGAAACCAGAATTATCTGTTTTGGCAGCAATGTTCCCCAGTATATTTCACATTATTTGAAGAACTATCCAGATTTCTCCTTTCCTAAGTTAAATATAAGTCAATGTTTCTATCTTAACAGTGATTCTCTCACCAATATCTGACTATTAGGTCAAGCAAAGCCATTATCTATTTAATCTGAAGAGCAATAAATTATGTGTGTGCGCACACCAGCAATCAAGACAGAACACATAGAAAGTGACCTCTAGCTATGGTTAACTGTAAGTATGGGACAGAATTTAAGAACCTTACTCTTTCAGTTCACTGTATATTGGTAGCACCTCAGGGTGGCATACGAATGCAAATGCCAGGATGGGTATTGCATAGGCAGTCTGTAAAATAAAACTCCCATTAGTAAGAATGGTCACTGCTGTATCTCTGACTTTTCTACAGTATTTCCCTTACCCGTGAGTTGAACACAAAGTATTTTGGCTGGCACAGGTCACTACTGTCGCTGTGTGCTTCATATTCTACACCACTTCTGGAGGAGGTATCTTTTGACTCCTCAAGGCCTGGAAAGTGCCCAGCTGTGTTGTCCATCATGAAATTCACACCAGAACTGAGAGACTCATTTGGTAACATGACCAGGTGCACTGGCACTGTATTGTTGGTGGCAGTCCAGTTTTCAACCCCGTGGTCCACAATGGGGAGAGGACAGGGTATTTGGAATTTCTTGAAGATTACCTACAAAAGAGTAGGCTGTGTCATCAGAAGAGTACTGCCACAGGGGTTTACACTTACATCCAGGGCATACCAACAGAAGTATAAACAGGCACACAGAAGACAGAGGGGAAACAGAAGGAGCAAGAAACCAAGTGCTACCACTTCTGCTTCTCCTGCAAGTATTTGTTGTTACTCTGTCTCTGCTGTTTTTTGTCCTGTGTTATGTTTTATTCTCAAGTGTGGTTTTTCAGGCTGATCTTTTTTATTCTAGCTTTGTTCATCAATATACTTGTTGATTTAATTTATTTGCAGTGATGCTCTAACATCCACATTAAATTACCATGGTAAGAAGTACAACAGCATTACACAGTTTACAGGCTCTGTATTTCCTTCGAGACAATACCCAAACAGTCACCTACCACACTGACGAAGAAAACCATGCAGGTCAGAGAAAAACCACTCGTGTAACCAAGATAACCTGTGCAGCAAGAAAAAAAACAAACCAAAAACCACAACAGTTCAGCTACATGTGAAATCACAATCTTAAAAGAAATAAGAAATGAAATTATGTGAGACATTAGTCTTACCTAAGGTCTTTAGAAGGGAGAGGGGGAGAATAATCCCGACAGTTACAAGTATGACAAGGTAGTTTCCATTTAGGTACCATTCACTGGAGAGGAGAAATAAAAGGTAACAATCATTATCATTGACATCGGTTGTGACAATTTTTCATCTGAGGTTCAGGCTGGGCAAAGGTACCTACCCAGAACTCTCCTCAAGTTTCATAAATGCTTTGATCACTTCAGGAAGTTCATATTTAATAATAAAGAGGTAGCTTGACATTGCTGAAAAAAACAAACACCTTAAGTGAAAACAATGTAGTTCCAACAAAAATAATTTATTGCTGCGTGAAAAACATATATTTTTGGGAAATCAGTTTTTGCTAAAATAGAGAAATGTATTTTGTTCAAATAACTGTATGACTAAGTAGATGGTATGTTCCCTTGATATTATTATAGCCATGTCCTGAATGACATCTAGCAATACAGTTATTACTGAATTAGTAATTGGCTCAAAGCACTGTCCTGATGAAATTTACATTCTTTTCCTTTTCTGTTGTAAATGTTTCTCCAGTGGACATTTTCCCTCCACATTCTGTAGTACCTTTAGTTTTTACTGCCTGTAAATCTCTTCATCTATCTTATCCCTTCTGTTTTCAACTTCTTTCTTCCAATATTAAAAATACCCCAACTAGTTGTCAATATTCCTGATGGAAGGGGTGGACTTCTATACATCTTGCTTAATTGTTCTTCCAGAAGGCATGATTTTGTCAGTTATTTTACATTGGCCACAGAGAGATCTCTGGAGACCTGTGGATCGGTATAGACAAGAGAACTAGAGGAACTAGTATGGTAACATGTTTCCTTCCTGAATTCAGCTACATTTGATATCCAGGCTTGCGAAGGAAAGGAAGACCATGGAATAGGATTTTTTATGAACAAATTCAAAAAGTCTCATGCAGTGGCGAGATGTGAACCACCTCTGGTAGCAAAGTTGCTCTAAAAGGACAATAATGATCTGCCAATGGGGATTTGCAATACATACCAAGTTCCAAGAGAGAGATTACAAAAAAATCCACATACATTTAGTGGATTAACAATGCATTTGATTTATACGTCAACTACCTCTCCTTAAGAAATCTGGAAAAATATACAAACTTCCCTCAGCTTTCAGATATGGTGTTCTCCAGTCTTCTAAAAGGCTTTCTCCATGGCAGTAAAAGACATGGAAGCTTTGTTGGAAGCCAAGTAAGCTTTGTTGTGTGAATGCATAGTCCTACCCCTACTACTTACATTGGTAAGTAAATGGTCTCATGTTCTGAGAGGATGAAGATTAGTTGATAGATATTTCACAGGAAGTATCTTTATGGATGAGTACTTTTAACACTCACTCTTAAACACTCAACATCTTAGAGACATCATAACTCAATTGTCATTTCAAGGACAGAATTTTTCTGGAAGACGAAATACTGAATACTCTTATATGGTGAAGTCAGAACCATGTGCTGTTCCTTTTAGGTTGGATGAATCTTCTCTAAGTGAAGCAGATGATGTATAGTCTTCTAACTTCTGATGCTAGTGACATCATTTGAAGAGAAATGACCAACTTCTTGAGTGCCAGCAACCAAGTAATTTTAGCCATCATTGAAGGGTCTTCACTGGTAATGGAGAGATTCCAGGCAATTAGCTTTCACGAGGCATTGAAGTGACAGATAGCTGAAACCAGGCAAGATGAATTCTGCTTGTCCTTCCTTAGTATAATATACTGTATACAGTACCTAGTTCATCTTTGATGCCATTTAGCCAGGCAGAGGAGAGAAAACACTTGTGTTCTGTAGAAAAGCATCAGAAGTTAGAAAACTTTTGCCCCTTACCTCCAATGTTCTGCATTGTAACTGAAATGAAAACACCACATTTCCCAGGCCAGCCAAATGCCTTTTCTCCCAGTTTTTCATATATTAATGATCCTGGAAAAAAACAAACAAAACAACAAAACAAAACAACACATGGGACACTTTATTAAACAACCTTAATGAATAGCGTTCCAAGGTAAAATGCATGCATGCAGTAGGAACTCTAAGCCAGTCACAGCCTGATCCTCATACCTCCTTCTTTTGCTGTCTTCAGTAAAAGGTGGACCGAGTAGAGAGACAGTACTGCTACAGTGAGAAGCAAAACTCTGAAAGGCAAAGCAGAAATCAGAATCCTAAGCAGGGCATCAGAGACAGTTGACTTGATGTGCCTTTGCTCATTCTCATGAAGGTCGTAATGTAAACAGTTTTCAGCAAGTCTGTGCTAAATGCAGGTATAAGGGTCACAGTAGTTTACTTCTGAGTGCAGTTGTACCTTATACATTCCAAGAACCCCTCAAATCTTGTTTAAGTCCAGTTAAGTGCCAATTCTGTGTTATTCCACAAGGACTGACTCTTATATCTTAACAAGACCCTAACAAATGAAATGGATTTTTATGTAAGACTCATGTCTTTGGTCTCTTACCTGCTCACCAACTTCTCATTTTAATCTCTCTCCTTACTCAGAGCTATTAAAAAAAAAATACCACAAACCCCAAATCATGATTGTGACAACTTCACTGCCAGCTCCTGGCTAGTTACTAATTTTGACTTCTCCCTTGTCACTGTGAAGTTGTGGAATTTAGCTTGAGATGCCCACTTTGTGAACTATATTAGAAATCTTGCATAATGCTAAAACACAGCATGACACTGGAAAAACAGTCACTGGAGAACTTGCAGCATACTTATCTAGCCTAGTCTGCCTGAGAGTACTGGTGACTGAATAAATTAATTCTGATTACTATCATGTTCCTTTCACACATTTGCATCCTATGTGATTTCAGATATCTGCCTTTTGCGACTGGCTGGTGAAAAATGTAACTTTGTGTGACATTTTCAGGGCACAACACTGCAGGCAGTGTATCTTGTTACCATAACTGTCTTGCCATCAGCCTGCACAAGTGTTGGTGCTGAAAGGAATGTGATGATAACATGACAGAGCTGGAAAATGTGCCTTACTCCATGACTGGACTGAAGGTTGTGCCCACACCTTCCACTCCACTAAACATGAAGTACGTATAGATATAGGAGACACTGGCAGTCATGTTTGCAAATAAGTTAAAGTTTAAGAGGAGAAATAGGCCCCAGGGCCAGGTCATGGTCACCAGACCATCACAGTTTTCTTTCTTCAAGCGAGATAGTGCTACAGACTTCATGTGAGCCGAGTAGTCTCATGCTGTGGGCTCATACAATATGGTAAGGGAGGATCATGTCTGAGGTTGCAGTGTATCCTGACAAGATGACATCCTTCTTTATCAGGGGTTCCCATGCAGCTGCTTTTCAGAGACATGGCCTGATGTATGAGGTGTGGTAAAACAAAGCCACCCTAGCTCCACTTGTTAAATCATGCCAGGCAGCAGAAGTGGTGCTCTGGTACATACTTGGTGCTGTTGTAAACCTCCCCCACAGGAGCACTCTTGCCTTCACCCTGTGGGACATCTTCCAGCCTGAGATCACTTGGGCAATGAGAAAACAGTAAATTAGAAAAAATTTAGATGATGCTGCCAGCATCCTTTGTTTTTGCCATTTAAGACTCCATAGGGTTGCTTTAGCATTACTCCCTGCTTTAGCACTGTCAGCAGAACTAATGTTATTAGGTGCATATCAGACTTATTTTAGCCACCCATGTAAATAAGTAAAACATTAGACATAAAGATATTACCAAGGTAAAGTGTTTCTGGTTTTGTTGTTGTTTTTTGTTGTTGTTTATTTGGTTTGTTTTTTTTTTTTTTTTTTCTACA